>JALBZD010000009.1:0-126731 GCA_038050675.1 Globisporangium cylindrosporum
AAAGTCTGATGCTGTGTTGGCATTGCCAGAAGAGGTGGTGATAGCTTTCGATGTCGCTGCAGCCATGTACACAGTACCGTAGAGCTTGGTCGCCTTGGCGCCAGAAGAAGTAGTGAACTGGAAGAATTTTTGAGATCTTGTAGGAGTAAGTGTGAAGATTGAAGTGATGAACGGAACTGTGCCAGCTCAGTTTAAGCAGTTCGAACAGAAATGTTAAATAATTTGATAGGCAACTGTCCAAGGATCTGTTTACTGTGCTTCAACGAAGCCATTTCAGATCTGACAGACTTGTGTACCGGACTCAGATTCTAAGCCACTGCTGTCATCACATCAGCACAATTGCATTTCTCACGAGCGTCACAATAACGCTTCCTTGTTAGCGATAGTTCTTCATTCTGAAACTTCTCCAAATACTACAACAACCTAAATGAGCATGTCGTCATCGTCGTCGTCGCCAGCGCCGCTCACTGTCGCGAGACCCTGCGCACGATAAAGATCTGCAATCTACACGCAATAACAAATTCGTGCGAATGAAACAACAAACAGCAACAAGGTTTAGAATTGAAAACAGACATGTAGATACACAGAGCCAGAAGCGTATCACCTGGTTTGACGTCGTGGCTTGCGTGGTGTTCTTGTCGTCACGAATGCGGACGAAGCGCGGGAAGCGCAGTGAAATGCCCTTGTCTCTCGCCACGAGCCCCATACCAGCCGTATACTTGGGCGAGATGGACAGATCCGCACCAAGGATCTCCCAGACGCACGTTGGCTCGAACCACACGTCCGGCTTGATCGCGCCGTCCCCAACCGCATAATCTTGCGGCATCTTATCCGCCACTTTCTCCTTCAGCTGCTCGTAGAACTGCTTGAGCACTTCGTCCGACAGCCCAGTGCCCAATTTGGTGATCGGCTGGTACATTTCGGTCTCCGGGTCGTAACATGCGAGCAGGTACGCGCCGTAGACACCCGTACGTTTGCCTCGGCCGAAGAACGCACCGATCGGCACCAGATCCGTGGAATCCCCTATGCCATCGAGATAATCCTTCTTGAGCTTGAGCCACTTGTGTGATCGGTTCGCAGGCTCGTACGTCGCCTCTTTCTCGAGCGTCTTGACCATCAGACCCTCACAGTTCTCTTGCACAGCCTCTTCGAGGAACGTCCGCACCTTGTCGACCGCGACCTCCATGGTGTCCGCGTCATCCTTGACAATTTCCGTCGCCTCCACGTCGATGGACGTCGCGAGCTCAAACGAGCCGTCTTCCAGCTCAAATATCTCTTTCAGCTTGGATCGACGCTCCGCCAGCGGCGTGGTGAGGTACGACTCGCCGTCGAGGAACAGCAAGTCGAACGCGTAGATGCACACAGGTACCTTGATGTCTTCCACTTTGACGTTCTATAGTGCAGAGCATACAATACGTGTGAGCCAAGATTGCATAAGCACAGGAAATTGTTCAACAAAACAAGACAGCAAGACAACAAGCTTACCTTGCGCGAGCGCGTACTCAGAATCTGGAACGGCAGGCGCTTGTTCGTCTCCTTGTCCACCGCGACGACCTCGGCGTCCACGATGCAGCTCTTTACGTTGTTCTTCTTCGCCGCCTTGGCGATCATGAGCTTTACATCCGGGAACCGCTCGGTTGAGTTCTCAAAGTTACGCGAGAAAATCGCGATCTCGCCGTTGGGGAGAATGTGGATCTGCGCGCGCTCGCCGTCGTATTTGTACTCGCACGTGAACGGCATGCCCTGGAAACGATCGAACACCATCGCGTACGCCTTGGTGGGTCTCGCAAGCATCGGGGACACGGGCGTTCCGGGAGTCAGCACACAGCGTTCGGCCACCTTCGCAAAGTCCTTCACACGAAGCAACGGACTTGTCGGGGTCTCTTTCTGAACCTCTTGGAACGCCTCCACGAGCGCATTGTAGCTCGGACACTCCGCAAACGCCTTCTTCACGTGCGCGAGCGCCTCTTGCTGCTTGTCCTTGTCGCTCTGGTCCTTCTCAAGCATGAACGCGTACGTGAGTCCGATCAGGATCGACTTTTCCGCGAGCCCGATGCGCAGTTTGCCCTGGAGCCCTCGGATGATGTACTTGGCGCCTTCGGCGGCGCTCTGGCTCGCCGTGTTCGTTTCGTTCTTGCGGTCCTTCTCGCATTTCACAAGCAGGCTCTTGATGATCGAGCACTTCTGCGCCTGCGAATTGTTGCCCGTCATCTTGGCAATCTTGACAAACTGGTTGTACACGTCCTGCACGCCCAGCACGCTCGGCTTGGTCGTTGCGGTCGTGGTCGACGCGAACGACAGCGTGTGTTGCTTGGAGCGCGCGTTCTGCGCCACTTTGCCCAGGTCGCCCTCTTTCTGGTACATGTCCTTGATGAACTTCATGTTGGTTCCCGTAGCTTCGCCGATCGCCTTCATCAGGATCGCGTCGCCGATGCCGATTTTGAGGTTCTCAAACGGCGGTGCGAGGTCCGTGCACACGCACAGATAGATGCACGCGAGCAGGTCCTGCGGCGCGCGACGGATGACGTTGCGAAAGAACTTAAGCAGTAGGTCCTGGATCACGAGACGGCTCGAAGTCGCCTCAATCGTGTTGAACAGGTGCGCCAGCGCCGAGTAGGGGATCGTCGAGGAAGCCTCGTCGTCCCCTGCGTCGGTAGCAGGACTCTCGACAGATGCTTTTGCCTTCTCCTTGCTCTCACTGGCCATCTCACTGGTTTCTTCAGTGGTACTATCCTTGGTCTTCTCCACGCAAGCCGTGAAGAAACCTCCGCCGTTCGATGGCTGCGGTTTTTTCGCCTTGGGACTCGCCTTCAGTTCCGATTCTTTCTTCTTCTCCTTCTTGTCGGACTTTACTTTGTCGTCCTCTACTGCCTCTTTGGTCTCAGCCTCAGCATTTTCATCTTCTTTATCCTTAGATGGCGATGGCTCTGGTTGCTTCACTGCCTCTTTCTTCGTCTTCGAGCTCTTGACAACTGCAACAACAAGTGACCTGACTGGCATCTTCGGTTTATCCTTGACGTTGTCTTCTTCCTCGTCAGACGCAGAGTCAACGTTAACAGGGGTGTCCTTGGTCGAGGCAGCCGCAGGCTTCTTCGCAGGCGGTGGATTCTTCTTCTTTGTCACGAAACCAAAGTCTTCGTCGTCATCGTCGTCGTCGCTGTCAGCGACGCGCTGGCGTAGGCGACGGCGTCCAGCTGTACAGTACGCAAACAACAGGTTAGTGCTCGTTCTCAAATTGTATCCAAGCGTTCGAGTCAATAGTTAGTAACGTACGCTTTGCCTTTGCAGGTGTTGCCTTCACCACCACAGCTTCCTCGCCATCGTCCTCATCTTCACTGGCTGGTGTAGCTGGTAGCTCTTCCTTCTTCTTCTCAACGACCGCTTCTTCCATCTCCACGTCATCAGCATCAGCATCAGCGTCGCCTTCCGGTTCGTCCGCCTTTTCCGGTCCCTCGCTCACGACGTCCGCATCTGCGTCAGGCGTCTTCTTGCTTTCCACAACTGACGCGATTTTGGATTTCTTTGCGGCCGCAGGCTTTGACTCTCGTTCTTCCTCCTCGTCCTCTTTGCTCGCTGCTGCTTTCTTCGGCTCGTCTGCTGCTCCTTTCTCTACCTCGTCTTTCTCGTTGTCAACAGCTTTTCGCTTTGCCGCTGGCGTCGGAGACGTAAAGAACGACCTGAAAGAAGCAAAAATCAGCACAAAGTGAAACAGTATTGTCGATCAGAAAAAGGTGAGATCCAAGGATGCTTGCGCCCATGCATGGTGTGTAGCGATGGCAGTTGAACGACACGTACGCGATCGAGCGCTGCTGCGTCTTCGGCTTTGTCAAACCTGTAGCGACAGTCACATCACAGTACAACCATTACACAATGAGCCTCATCCTGCACCGCACGCACTCAGCGCGGCAAGAAGACGCCTCGCAACACGCACCTTTCGCCATGGTCCTCCTCTCAGCAAGTGCACAGCCTGAGCAACAACAACAGGGGCTGCTTGCTGTTCTCGACGCACACACAGCGCACTCAGTCAGTTAGTCCGCTGTGCACAGCATCCACAGAGCAGCAAACACAGAATACACAGCAACAAACAGCAGCCAAGTCTCTCTACACAGCGCGCTACGCACGCACCTCGTCTCTCTTGCTTGTCCAGTGGACGCTTCGCTTGCTGGGCTGACTGACCTGTGTGGAAATGAGGAATTACAGCCGTGGCTCTTTTATGCACCAATTTGGCGCGAAAGTCAATCGGTTTTTGGCGCGTCTTTTCAGCAGACGAGCTGTTAGAAACGACACAGAATTGTGCTGCCAATTGAACTGAGCAGCTCTCTTCAAGTCGAAGGCGAACCAACAATGGGGAAGAAAGCGCTCGCGGTCGTACCCGTGCTCGGCAAAGAGTCCAAGCTCGAGCGGTTCCATGGTGACGCCACGGAGAACCCGCTGTACACAGTGGTGACGTGGTCAACACAGACGAGCGCGTCGCAGGCGGCGCGCAAGCGCCAGCTCGCGATCGCGGGCAAGAAGCTACTGGAGATGCAGCGCTTCCAGGCACCAGAGAACGAACGCAGCTGGTTCATTGGGAACGACGTGCAGCAAGGTGGGCAGCTTATAGTATTGCGTATGCGATGCCTTGATCGGCTGTGGCGTGTGACGCTCATTGTGTGGGCTATTTTCTGTGTTGGTG
This sequence comes from Globisporangium cylindrosporum, assembly GCA_038050675.1. Taxonomy (NCBI): domain Eukaryota; phylum Oomycota; class Peronosporomycetes; order Pythiales; family Pythiaceae; genus Globisporangium; species Globisporangium cylindrosporum. The sequence goes on from JALBZD010000009.1 coordinate 4,676, forward strand.
CTGTGTAAAGATGGAAGTATACTCGTGTTCACTCCGATTGACCCGCTCTTCGTGCTATTGGCGAGCACATGGCGCCATCGAGATCGGTCCATGGCGCTGTACGACCTGCTGTCTCAAGACCACAACTCGTGGTTGACGCAGGTTGCAACGTGCACCAGCGAGAAGATCCAAGTGATCTTCGATGTGCAGCCTACTGGTGGTGACGCCAGCCTCGACAGTCTCTTTGTCAAGGCGAACGAGGCGAAAGTCATCAAGTGGCTCTGTGCAAAGGTGAGTTTTGCTCATGAATCGAACTCACCGATGCGCAGTATGTGGCCCTGACGCTCTCCTGTCTATGTATTCGCCAGGTGAATCGAGTTGCAAAGACGCTCGCCAAGCACGCGAGCGAAGTGAAAGCTCAGAGCAACAGCGGGAACTTTGACGCAAACTTTGTGCTTCCTGGACAGAACACAGAGCCCAAGCCAGAAGTCACTGCAGCTGCGAGTACTGCTGCTGCTGTCGACCCATCGACATTCAATCGCAGTGCAATTGAACTCGTCACGGACTACCTCCCGGATGAGCTCATCGATCTGCTGTTCAAGGAGTTCAAGTACGTGAATGGTTGGTTTCGTGTAGCTCTTGAGCCCAATGCCACCGATCCTAACCGCACGTGTGCCCTGTTTTGTAGGATTGAGAAACTGGTACCAGTGTCCAAGCAGACTGCTTCGCCGGCGAACCCGCGCGAGATGCTGCAGCGGTTCGATCGTCGCCTTCAAGTGGACAGCAGCAACCCCAACAGCGCCACCAAGCGCACCCCATCGCCCTCAACCGCCGCGGCCGCCAAGAAGAAGAGCAAGCTGGCGAACGTGGACCGGACAGGCATGAAATCGCTCACGTCATTCTTCACGAAGAAGTAGATAGACCTCCGGATAAGAGAGATAGAGACTTTGTCCAACAACAAGTATCATTCAGACTACCTGAAATGAACGAAATCAAAAGCTGCAAGTGTACTGTAGAGCTACGTATCATGCACTTGAATTGGTTGGCTGGCGAAGCTTTGAATTGGATAATAGTCGAGATATTGAGGATTTTCGTGTAAATGGATTGTGCTGGTGCTGTGTGTTGGAGAGTGCATCTAAATGAGCTCATCGCCTGGACGTGGACCCCTCGACGCTCACGCGGTGTAGCGTCACGAAATCGTTCCAGCCCGAGAGGATCTTAAATTTGATGAACGACGCGTCGCCGAGCTTCACACTCTCACTCTCAATTTGCATGTTGCCATCGTTCTCAGTCAGCTCTGCGTCGAAATACACGTCAATACGATAAAGTCAGCCGTCATCACCAAATCACAATCTCAATAGCCACCCGAGAGCTATAGGTACGCACTGGAGTCGAAGAGCTTCTCCCACTTTGTTGGCGTGGGGCCGCTGCAGATCTCCACACTGATCTCCTTGACGCTCGTGCTCCAGGTCTTGACGCGAGAGATGGACGCAGTCGTGGCCAGCTGCACCACCACTTCCTGCGGAAAGCTGCCTGTCGTCACCCACTTGGTTGTCTGTTCTCTGCATGAATTTGGTTTGCAATGCCACACAGTGAGGAAGATATGCACACACACGGCGTGCATGAATGGCAAACGACCAGCTACAGGAACAACGTACCCATCGAGGATGTTACCGGGCGGAAAGTTCGGATCGAAGGACGTCGCGGCTGTCACTTGTGCGCCTTCTTCCTCCAATGTCAGATCCATTGGCGCGTGCGAGACAAGCAAACAGGCAGTTTGATTGATCAGATCACAGGCGCTGCTTATTGGCAGGGGAAACGAGGAGGAGCAGCTGCAGTCGAGGGAGAGAAGCTGGCTCGATGGCGTGAACGAAACGACGCGACTCACAAGATTTGACAGCATGTGGCTGGTGTTGTTTTCGTTTCGCTTTTTTTTCATCCATCAGACTTAACTTAACCGCCGCCGCTGCACTGGGAAAATGTATAAATGGCTACCGACTGAGAACACACACCTAAAGCAAACGACTCAACCGTAATCTCTCTCCGCTCTCTCTCTCTCCCTCTCTTCAGCTTCTTCTTTGTCACTTGGCTTAAGATTCCCCGCCTTTGCTTTCTTCGCTGTTATCGCTCGACTTGGATTTGGATTCCGCTAAAGCCTTCGACTCGGACTCCGTGCTGCTGGGCGACGCGCTTGGTGCGGCTTCTGCTGCTTTCTCGGTTGGAGTTGACTTTGCCTCTGTAACCGACGAGGATGGCGCGCGATTAGCCGCTACTACTGGTCTGCCGGTGTCGGATTCTGTCGACGAGGCAGAAGCAGAAGCAGAAGCAGAAGTAGAAGTAGAAGCAGGTACTTTTGGCTGTTTGGTTTCATCAGCTTTCGCTGACGACGCAGGAGCTGGTGACATCGCCGATTTGGAAGCACTCCCCGCAGCACCAACTATCTTCTTTCCCTCTGGAGGAACTGATGCAGTCGACCCCGACGAAGGAGCACTAGGCTTCGATGGCTGAGAAGGTGCACTGCTTTCAGCGCGACTAGGTGAAGACTTACTCGCAGCCTTGGCGGCGTTTCTCGCTGACAAAGTCTTCAGATAGTGCTTCAAGTCTTGGTAAATGTCTTCAAATCCAGCAGCAAGCTCGTCCGCGGCGCGTGTGATCCCAGACCCGTCGTCGTTGAACAGCTTGCAGTTCGACCACACAAGGCGCACGTCGTTCGCAAACGCGTCAATGTCAATAATCTTCTCTCCCTGCTGCTGGCCACTGGCTGGCTTCGTGTACTTGTCGCTCTTCAGCTTTCCCTCGATCGTCGACAAGTCCATCGGCTGCTTTACAATTTTCCTGTAGTGCTCAATGTTTGTCACTGGGCTCAGGAACTGCTTCGAGTAAGGATGCGACTTGAGGCACCGGATCGCTTCGACACATTTACCGTAAATGCTCTGCTTCATGTCCACCGTCGCGCGGTATCGCACGAAGAACGACGGCTTTCTGCACTCGGCGCACTGCCAGTCGCCTTCTGGCAAATCGCTCTCGTTCATTTTCAAGCACGCCAGGTGGAACGAGCGCGGGCAGACGTCGCAGCACACTAGGTCTCCAGCGGCAAAGCAAACTTCGCAGTAGTCCAGGTTCGTGTCGATCTCGCTGTCGTCATCGTCGTCATCATCTTCCTGTACAGATTGCCTCTTTCCTGGTGTATTTTTGCCACCCCCTCGCCCGTCTTTATGACCTCCTCTTGGAGTGCTTCCTCTCGCTGCAGGAGTAGCAGGTTTGCGTGGAGCCGGACTCTTTTTGTCCGATTGCTGAGCATTGCTAGAGGGGTCGCCGTTCCGCTTCCGACCAGTGGTTGGCGACGCCTTCGGGGCTGCACGCTGGCGAGCATCCTTCTGCTTCCCTTTCGCGCCTGTTTTCACAGTTGGGGACGGCTTCGGCGTAGTTTCTCTATCTGGTACAGCGCCACGAACGGAGTTCAACACCTGGGAAAGTCAATAGTACATAGTCGTCAGAGAATGTCAGAGAATGTCAGAGAATCTTCATCGCAATCAATAAAAGGCATAACTGTTGTCCTCACCTCTCCTCGCTTGTGGGTCGTAAGTTTTCTTCCAGGTCCTGTTTTTGAATTCGAAGCAGACGTTTCGCTACTGGTTTCCGAATCAGCATGCACCGAGTCGTTCGCATCTCGCTTCCGCTTGGGGTTTCGACTCAAAGAGCCTGGTGCAGCAGCATCGCCAGCATATGCAGAAGCTCTCGGTGCGCCTCGTTTGACATCTGAGCTGCGCGCATCAGGAGAACGCGATGGCATCAGATGGTCTTCAGCAGGGGACGGCGTTCTGAGAGAAGCTGGTGCCAGCAGTTTGGCACTATTCGGTGGTGGCGGTGGAAGTGTTCCAGCTGGATCTTTTGGATCTGTAAACGCAGGGACAGTCGACGCCACCTCCTGGTTCAACGTCGTCAGCAATCTCACCAGTGACTTCTCAGACTCGGCGCAATTCAAGACATGGGCAGCTGAGGGGGACTCAAGAGGCTCGCCAGGGTGGGCCCGACCAGGCGGTGGAGACTGCTCCATTGCACGAGGACCAAACGCAGAAGGGCCGCTTCCAGCGACATCCAGAGCCGTCGGATGAGCCGATGTGACGACGTCCTTAGCAGCACGCTTCGTTCCCCGATACGAATGCGAAGGAGGTTTCGCGCCCGCCTGCAGGTTTGGGAGCAATCGCGGGTCGTCATCCTGCGAGAGGTCCACTTGCGGGGGAGCTGGTGGTGCTTGGAACGCTAACAGCTGTGCGTCCTCTACGTGTCGACGCTGGGACCCGTAGAGCTCACGAATGCTTCGTCCAGCGTCCGGCAAGTACTCGTATCCTCCGCCGCTGCCACCACTGGCGTTGCTCCCAAAACTGCCCCGTTGCGGCTTCTTGCCTAGTGGCGTCGGATTCGCAGGGATCCGCATACGCAGGTGGTCGCTTCCCATCGATCGATCCTCGCTATCGAGCTCATATTCGCGCTCGCCTGCAAGCCATCGCTTGTACTTGCTGATCTCGTGCTGCTTCTCCAACTGACACGTCGAGCACGGGCACGATCGACTACAGACCGAGCATTTCAAGGATCGCTTGCTGACCGTCGGGCGGTTCTTGCCCGCGAAGATGTCCTCCATGCGCACGCGATGCATACTGCGCAGGTGTTCTCGGCACAGTGAGTGGTTCACGTGGAACTCGGGACAGAAGTTGACCACGGGGATGAGGTGGCGCTCGTTCGTGCCGCACAAGTGGCAGATCCCCTTCGCAATGAAGCAGCAGTCCTGCTCGCCGACCATCTGCTTGAACGCCAGCGACATAGTCTCCGCGAGGATCAAGTCGTCCAGATCCAGTTGCTCTTGGTACACGTCGCTGCTGGTAGTGGCCGTCGTAGGCTGCGAAGGCGCTGCTGCTTGCTGCTGGTAGTATTCAGCCGGGACGCCTCCAGCGTGAATCGGCGGATCAGACTGCTTCGCTTGCGATCGTACCGGTCCTCCCGAGAAGTGCCCGACTCTCGCGGGCGGGTCCCACCGGTCCTGCTGCTGTTGGTGTTGCGGAACTCCTCCCGCGGACGTTGGCGGAAGTAACGCCGCTGGCGACGACATCGCCGCCCCTTTCCTCGCCAGCCTCATTTGCACTGCGCCAGAGGAGCGTGGCGCGCTGCCCATGTACGACGTGCCGGACGCCGACGAGGGCGTCGAACCCGCGCTCGCAAATGGCGATGTGTCGGTCTGCCGCGCCTTGCTCATGATCGCGTCCAGCCACACGCGCTTCGGCTCGGGCTTCTGGTGCTGCCTCTACACAAAGAGAGATGGTGAGTGCTATATAACTCAGCATAAATTACATTGTCTTCTTTATAGAGGCTCTGTACCTGCTCGACTGGCTCATGCGGCGCCGCTGCCGCCATGCCGCCGCCGCCGCTGTGGAACATCCTCTCGCCTTTCGCTGCTCCTTTCCTCTCCTCACAGGCGCTCCTTCCACTTTGCGAACTCCCGCTTTTTTCCAGAAAGCGATGGGAATTTCAGGCGACATACAGTGGATGGAATCTATAGTGGCATTCGTTACAAAGTGCGGGAAATCCATGTGACGTACAGTAATTGAAATCTATAGTGGCATTTGTTATAAGTTCGGTTATGTGGTTGCCAACCAAAAATTATTGATAGCACATGCTTTGAGCAAGTCGTTTTTATAAACAGCTCTCATTTCAGCTCACAGTTCTCGCAGTTGATCGGATTCGCAAGGCTCGAATGCTATCAGATATTTCAGTGACATGAGGAACGCATTGCTCAAATCCAAATGGCAGTTGACCAAGGATTCGTCCAGCCGGAGTGTCTTCGAACAACAGAATCAAATGTAGTCATACACGACGGTACGAAGTATACCGCACCGCTACACTGTGCTTTCCTCTCGTTCCAATATATAATAATGCATGCATCATCACTTGTATAGAAATCGAGAGAATTGTGTGAGAACAAATAGGGTTGTTAATGCTTCGTTAGGTATTTGGTGCAGCGATATCAGTCTCAGCTGAGCAGCGCCGTGAAGTACTTTATTTCTTGGCGGTAGTTCACAATAAAAGCATCCTGCTGTGTATGCTGCATGAGTAATTTCCATAACTGAAGCAAAGGGGCGGTGAGTTTGCGGTGGGTTAATTGGATGACAACACGTTCGAATCCTTGTCCAATTTCTCGTACTACTAGATATACTGTAGCACCGACGAAGTAGAAAAAATAAGTGCGCTGGCCCAACAAATTAGATAAACTCGTTCGTACAAACACGAATATCATCCGCGAAACGGCCAGCACGATAACGTATCCCTTCTGATTCCGTGAGCCTTTTTGAGTTGGTTTGCTTTCGGTATACCGTAATACATCAGTACTAACATGCTGGTTTAGTGAATCATCTATAACATGGAGGATTTTGTCTCAAAACGTATTGCCTTGCTCGATACAGCGCGGTTCGAGTCAGCGCTACCCCGATCTCCCTGACGCTTCCTCTTTCTCCACGTTTGCTAGGTAAACTTGCTCGTAGATGAGATTCTCGTGCTTACGGCTTCGCAAACATAGGTTGAAGGAGGGCTGGTATAGTGTTACTCCTCAACTACCTGAAAAGTTGCCGCATGTCTTTTCGTGTTGCCTGCACGCGCGTCCGCGTATAAGAGCAACCTGACTTTTGTTACTTGTTGGCACAAGAAGAGAAAGGATTGATGGGACGGATTTGACCTATAATTTTGATGGACACAAGAAGCTCGATGGATGAAGCACTCGTGTGGAGAGCGGCATTGCTTTTGCTAATGTATGGTTTCATGATGGACCAGATTGCACAAGTTACAGGCAGAGACAAAAAGCCGTTTTGCAGCTCGTGACAAGAAGCTCGCGCCGAGGAGCACAGACGATCCAAGTCATCGCGCAATCATTTGCCGTCCGCGACTTCCGCTAGTTCTTGTTGATTCACATGAGAACAAATGCAGCAGTCAACACACGCGTGAGGGATCGAAAGTCGTAGATGGTGATGATGCTGGTGATAAATAGGATTGTATTGGTAGTATTGTATGAGTCGCTGTGCTTCGCGACCTTCTTCTAGTGTCGCTTGTGTGTCTATTCTCTCTCTGTTGTACATTCTTGTCTGTCTCCCTTGTCTGTGTGACTCGACTCGGAAGAAGATTACGCCTAGTGCATGACCGTCATCTCCGTCTTGTGCTTCTTCACCAGGAACGGCGCGTTCTGGCAAAAGTTGCGGTACATACGTGCCTCCTGCTGCATTTCCTTGATGTAGCTGCATGAGCGCTTCATGCGCGACGGCACCTGGGTGTTGTCAGCTACAGTAGTAGCAGCCTGAACCACTGCGGGCTCAAAGAGCGTCGGGTCGAGCTCGTCCAGGAACTCGTCGAGGTTCTGCAACAGCAGGAGATCACTCCCTCGTCGCTGCATACTGCGTTGCTGCTGTGGTCTACTCTGCGGCTTCTGTTGCTTCTGTGTGTTCTTGTCCTGCTGCTGCTGCTCGTGACTCACGCGGTGCGCCAGGTACTGCTGGATCTCCTCGTAGTAGTAGCGCGCGCGCTGGTCGTTGACGCCGAGCATATCGAGCTGGTCCGCAGGCATGTGCGCGCGCAGATACTGCTGCACGCTCTTCATGGCGGTCTGGTACTGCTGCTGCGCCGAGTCCGTGGTGAACGTGAGGCGACGCGGGAGCGCGGTCTGTGGCGGAGAGGACGTGAGCGGCATGCTGGGGCGGCGGTGAGATTGGCAATGAGCTCTTCACGGTGCGCAAAAAGAACCCGCGAGCCCTAGCAGACAATAAAGCATCCATCGGAAAGCGAATGGCCATTATCCAGATGAGCATGAGCTCATCTAGATTACCAACGGTCCACTCCAGGTAACTCGCGCAGTGTCCCACATGGGGATGACAGATATATCAGATCTCAGAGGTTGCGGACAAATCTTCAGCTGGTGCAAATGCTCTGTTTCGGGATGTGAGTACCTGGAATAGAGGCAATCTATACTATAGGGATATTCATTCACACAGGAAGACCATCACTCTGACCTGAAAAATCAAATGGATTGTTCGGATTTTTGGACAGCGTGCCCGATAAACAGAGGCAGTCGCGATCACGAAGAGACACCGAGCGAATTTTCCCAAAGCCACTTAGCCACTCGGCGAAGGAGCACGATGGAGCAGCTCATGTGCGGCCATTTGCCACCGCTTGAACCATTTGAATGGCGCACGTGGGTGAAAATGCGCGGCATTGGATATCTTTTCGCAGGTCGCCACCCGAAAAAGCACCAGCACCAGCATAAACAGCATAAACAAGAAAATCCACGAAGTGGGTCCTGGGATCTTCTGTTTTACCAGCACATAGGTGCAGTTGACAGCAAACAAAACCGGTTCGCAGCGAAAAAGAGAGGTTGAGAGTCAACCCATTGCGGCTCAGTGTGACTTATGAGTTGACAGAGCTGGACACGTGGCAATGTATCCACTTCTTTTGCGCAACTGGAGTGCGAATTGCCTGCTCATATCATGCCGTGCAGGTCGGACGATTGTACCCAGTAGTTAGGTCCCAGAGGAGCAGTTGCAACTGGAAGAAAGGTCGCCTGCATACACCTACAACTCAGAGAGCGAAACCAATCACAGGACCCCGCCCCACCTGCTTCCTCATTCATGACGTCCACGTTGAGCTGCGCTGCCTCCACTCAGGCTCGGTGGGCATGGTGCCATGCAAATCAGTCCTCTTTGCTGATATAACAAGCTGGCCTGGGATGAAATTTGTGGCCAGGTATTTTTTGGTTGATTTTGTTTTCGATGCGTCGAAACAATGGATTCAAAGAGTTAAAGCCAAACAAACTCGTTGCATTGTGTGGTTGTTTGCGTGGTGTAGCATAACGAGATATGCGTTCAGATAGAATCCAAACTAGAGTGGAAGAGCTCGACACTTCAAAGATACCTCGTTTACTAGAAATGAAAATGGAGAGGTGACATGAGATGATACTTGGGTCACATTTATTGGAGACGATGTAGCCAAAAGGGTTGAACATGCACAAAGTGAACTGATAACGATACCTGGCTGGGCTGTGACAAATCGCCCACTTGAGCCACTTTGACACGCAGGCAGGTACAGCACAAGCTTCACATTTAAGGTACATATAGAGCTTGACGCTCCAGCCATTGATGCATGCAATAACAGGCACCAAAGCAAGCATCGGCAGGAAGGCGCTAGCTCAGCAATGACAGAGTGCCAAAATGGACCCTGCAGCATCACGAGCAGTCATCAACATCATCGTTTGGAGGACAAGCGATGACGTCGACGACCTTCTGCTGTGTGTGCCACACCACCAGCTGTTGCGAAAAATTCCACAGAGCAAGGAAATCCACATTTTATCTCTTTTGATTTGCTAAAAACGTGCACTAATCTCAATTTCTTCCAATGGAAACGCGAATCCTCACCTCACTTGTTGTTTCTTGCTGGGCAATCCGGCAAACACGCAACCTCAAAGTTCAAGCAGAACAGAAAGAGAAGCAAGCGCTGCTTACTCTACGTCGAAGGCTCTGGGGGCAAACGCAACGAGAGCGCGATGGGGGACCGCGCTCTGATCACCAGCGGCTTCTTCCTCTTCTCCGGCTCCGTGCTCATGCTCTGCGTGCGTCGCAAGCGCGACCGTCATCGCCTCTGGCGCCAGCGCGTCACGTTCAAGAAGATCTCGAAAAAGTACGTGTGTGCTCTCTCTCTCTCTTTGTTTTAGGCTGTGTGTATGTGTGTGTGCATGCGGTAGAGAAGTGATATACATGATATATATGTGGGGCGGTACTATCGTTGTATCACTATTGCTGACATGTGTGTGCTGCTGCTGCTGCTGCTTCGTTTAGCTCGGATCTCGGTCACTGCTTCGGACTTGATATCGGTACGTTCCTTCCCCATACTTTCATACTCTCTATTCACGCTTGACTGGCATGCTGACATGCGACTTGTGTGCATCTGCGTATCTATGGACCATCAGGCGGCACGCTGGCAAAGATCGTGTATTTCGAGAAGCGCGAGTCCTCGTCGTCGTCGTCCTCGTCGTCGTCGTCCTCGTCGGGGACATCGTCGTCGTCATCTTCGGTGTCGGACAACCGCAAGCGACCGCGCTCGTCATCGCATGTCATTGCTGCAGGGGAGATGACCAAGTTCCTCATGGAGAACGAGAGCTTTGGCGAGACGGGCGTCCAGGATGTCCGCCTGCGCGTACACTCGAAACCTTTGCAAGGTGTACGTACAGCTAGCGTGTTTTTGCGATGGAAAGGAAAGCTGGCAAATTGGTACTATTGGTGATACTTACTTTCTTTGATGTTACCGTGCTACAGGTGTTCCACTTTATCCGATTCGAAACCAAGCAAACAAAAGAAGCGATCCAGTTTATCGCGACCAAAGGGCTTCACCAGTCGCTGCGCTCGCTCCCGTGTACTGGTGGCGGCGCGCACAAGGTACGCAGAAGTAGTAGAAGAGCATTTTGTGTAATTTCGTGTAGCAAATTTCTATCGAGTACTGACGAGTTTTACTTTTTGTCTACTGCACAGTATGGTCCGATCTTTAACGAAATGGTGGGGATCGAGCTGGAGAAATACGACGAGATCGAGTGCACGATCCTGGGACTGAACTTCCTTCTCACGACGCTCTCGGACGAAGTCTATACGTTTGAGGTAATTATCGCTGACCGTCGTTGAGATATCTTTTGTAGACACTCGGAGAGTGTTATCCTCACTGAGAGTGCTGGAATGTTTTTTCAATAGGATGTTGACTTCAAATCCCTCGCTGCGTCGCGGGTGAAAGTGATCCAGAACGAGGTGGACGAAGACATCTTCCCATACTTGGTGAGCTCTTCGTGCATTCTGTCAGAGTTATGTGGTTCAGACTGGTGGCTAACAGATTTTGTGTCGAAATGGAACCAGCTTGTGAGCATCGGTTCGGGTGTGAGTGTGCTGTACGTCAAAGGTCCAGGCGAGTTTGAGCGTGTGAGCGGATCTAGCATCGGCGGAGGCACTTACTGGGGGCTCTGTCGTCTGCTCACCAAGTGCAGCTCCTACGACGAAGCGCTGGACCTAAGTGTTGAAGGCTCTAACTACAATGTGGACATGAGCGTCGGTGACATCTACGGTGGAGCGTACGACAAGTTCAACCTCCCAGCAACCACTGTCGCGAGCAGCTTTGGGAAAATGATCTCGACATCTCGCGACAGCGTGAGCGACGCGGACCTGGCGCGGTCGCTGCTGGTGATGATCACGCAGAACATCGGCCAGATCGCGTTCCTCAATTCGTGTTTGTACAAGACGAAGCGCATTTTCTTTGTCGGGAACTTTCTGCGCCACAACAAGATCTCCTCCCGCACGCTCGCGTACGCGATCAACTTTTGGTCGAAAGGCAGCATGGAGGCGCGCTTCTGCAAGCACGAAGGATACTTGGGGGCGCTAGGAGCGTTCCTGCGCAACGCAGAGGTCACGAACGTCCACGGCGAGGCGTTTGCGTCGGCCGCTCGCTCAGCAGCGTCTCCTCGCCCGTCAACTGTGTAGACAAGACAGAGCGACAGATGTGTATACAGCGAGGCGAGGCGAGGCTGTGTTTAATACAAGTAGAATGCAAACAACCTTTGTTGAAAATGAGACGTAATATTTGCAAAAAGAAACAGAATTCACACAGGAAAAAGAATCACAATATGCAGTCAGCCAGCCAGGTAAGGCGCCTCTCACTCTGGCGTCTAGGCATGGAGTTTACACATTCTCGATGTGCTTGAAGCTGTTGTTGTCCCCACTGGCGCTGCTCTCCATGTCGGGCACGGCAGAAATCGCGTCCGCCGTACTGCTGCGGAACCACTCGAGCGCCAAGTCCTTGTTCTTCTGGAAGCACAGGAACGCCTCGACGAGCGCTGGGTTGCTCACGAGCGTGCTGTCGCACAAGGCGCCTTCCGTGCGGAGCAGCACGTTGCGAACGTCGGTGCGCACAGTCTCGCCGCTGGACGACGCCGCCGGCAGCGACAGCACGATCTCTGCGTATGGCGCGATGAGCGGGAAGCGCAGCTGGTTGTTCTTCCACCAGTTGAGAGGGTCCACATTGCGGTCGGCGAGTGGCAGCGACAGGTACGCGGTGAGCTCTCTTTGCCACGTCACGATGAACTCGTTGTCCTGGTGCACTCCCTCCTTCGAGCCCGACGGCAGGTGCGCGAGCAGGTCATCATCCTCATCATCGTCGTCATGGCCGCCATCGTTCGCCGACTTGAGTTCGACTTTTTCCAACTCCCCAATGTTGTAAGAGCCACCAGCAGCAGATTTTTCCTCGGGCATAAACGCAAACAAGCGGCGCAAGTACGACTTGCCGACCTCGCACTCGATCTCCGAGGACAGATAGCAGTACTCCTTGTCCTTGTACCGCGGGTCGAACAGCGTCGCCGCGTAGCAGATCGCTGGCAACGCCGCAAACTGGTCGCGCAGCTCACGCGCAAGCTGATCAAAGAACTGCTTCCAGGCTGGCGGGTCCATGTGCGTCGGCAGACCATCCGCGACCGCCCGACGCTCAGCGTAGATCACCAGTGCGGCTGCGAGCGTCGAGATGCTGGAGAGCCCGTTCTTGTTCACTTCCTTGTCGCTCCCTGTCTTCTTGCGCTTCTCGCCCTCCAGGGCGTCTGAGTACCGCGCAAATGGACGCAGCTTCTTCACCATGAACCCAATCCACTCGACGACCGACATGTCGAGAAACTCGACCTCGTAGTCCTGCGAAAGCTGCTCTAGTGTCAGCAGCGTGTCCTGGAGTCCGCGGATAAAATCGTAGAACGACTCCGAGTCCAGTAAACCCGCCTTCAGGTCAAAGAATGGGTGTTTGCTCTTGAACAGCGCAAACACTTCCTTGTTCGAGATGAACCGCTCAACGAAGGACTCGATAGCGCTCACGACCGCTGGGAAAGCCTTGCTAAACGCGCGCTTCGTCAGCGACTGACGCAAATACGAGACCGCAGACTTGATCAGAATCGTTTCCTGCGCAGTATCCGAGGACCCCATGCGGCTATCGAGACCCACACCGACAAAGAGCGACGGGATGTCCGTGGCCGAGAACGCATTGCCCTCCTGGTCCACGAGAGGCAGCGTGTCCTTCACGAGCGCGATGACCTTGTCCTTGATATTCACGCGCTGTGTGTAGGCAAATAGATATCAAAGTTAGCTTCGCACAGTGACGGAAATATTGTAGCGCTGAACTATGGACACGTACATCGAAGTACTGATCAAGGATCGCCTTCAGTCCGTCAACGCTAACAATGTCGTCCACTGCGATGCACCCAAGCACTGCCTCGTGCACGCGGAAGTTGACGCTGAAGTGGACCTTGATGGCGATGTACTGCTTCGTCTTTGGAGTACTGAAGCTCGGGATCTTCCAGGTCTCCAGCGAGATACCAACCTACAACGACAGCCGCGATTGGTCAGTGATACCCATAACCATACATTTAATGAATAAGACGCACCAAACCAACCGATTTCGTCTTTTGCAGCAGCTCTTTCGTTGAGAGAATGATGCTCTCGTGGAGCATCAGCACACTTTTCGCGACCACATCTTCATTTGGGACCGAAAAGCGCTTCTCACCGAACACTTGCTGCAGAAAGAACTGGAACCCTGGTTTGCTGGCAAAGTTGAGCGGTAAGTTGTCCACCAGCGCCGTGAGCGCTGCATGTTCAAAGAAGACAATGAGATATACAAAAGGCGTTAGTCAGCTAAGCATCAATATAAGGTCATCAGTATGTTAGAATTGCAACAGCGTCTTACCAAGATCTTGCGCAATCTGGTCCTGCGTGAGCGTGATCGTAGGCGGCACCCCATAGACGTTGTAGCTCTCGCGCTGCTCTTTTACGATCATACCTGGAGCACCTGAAGCGGATGCTGGTGCAGTGGCAGCAGCAACCGGCGCTGGGAACGTAGGGAACACCAGACCGGCGGTGTGCTTGTTGCTCTGTAGCGCAGTGAACGACGGCGACGTCCCAGCAGCAAGCGCTGCTGCCAGCTGCGGGTATACGGCCGCGAGGTCTGCAGGGGTGACGCCTTTCTGCTTCTTCACGGCACGCTTGTTTTCGCGGTGCTCCTCGCACGTGTTGTTCGCCTGCTGGTGCGCAGCGTCCGTACGACCGGCCGTGCGCAGGTGCGAGAGCAGGTTGGACGAATGGTGGCCCTTGATCACGCGGTCGCAGAACTTGCAGACCGAGTTGCCCATCGAGTCCTTCTCAAAGTACGTCCAGACCGCGGACACGCTCGCCGGTCCGTTGAGCGAGAGCGACGCAGTTGCCAGTGCGGCCGAGTTCATGGCCGCGGCCACGACGGCGGCGTTCGCGCTCGCGCTCGTGGCGCCAGCGCCAGCGGAGCCCTCAGCATTGCCTGAGCTGGTCGCATCTTCGCTCGCACTCCGCTTCCCCATGATGCTCGATCGATGTCGTCGGTACTGTTGGTGTATACCGGTAGAAAACTTGCTTTGGCCAGTTACCAAGTTACCTACCAGTCGGTGTGAGCTGAGCTCTTCATGTCGGAACCTAAAGCAATGTGACTCACTTCATTTTGGGCATGCGAAGCAAAATATCTCCTAAAAGCATGTGCACCACGTTGTTTTGGTGCTATGAGAGAAATCATATATACCACCTAACCAGTGAGTTTGAGTGGAAGATGGGTCAACTTGCCCTTAGTAATAGGCAAGGAGTAGGTGAGAGGCTTTTGTGCTGCTTCGCATTCATTGATCAATAATAGCACATTATTGATGACTTGTATTTAAAAAGGGTTTTGAACAGCAGACCAAGGTGAGATGGGTTCATGTGCAGTCAGGATTGCAAACCTGGACCGCTTGGCCGAACCAGATCGCATTCGCCTGCTTCCCATGACGCAGCCTGCGTAGTGGCGAATGAGGAGCTCAGAGGCGCAAAGCCCTTAAGCGAAGCTAGAGAGCGAAGTGGACGCCACTGTCGAAAAGAACCCCCCCGAGCCGCAAGTCCACAGAAAGACGCTAATGCTTCGACGCGCCACCCACTGTAGCCGCCACGCTGCGCGCTGCACTGCCCAACGGTCGCTCACGAGTGAGTTCTTTCATGGGTCGGAATTTGCATGCACCCCACCCCATTCCTTTGATTGAATGAGCCAGCATCGACTGACTGCTTGTTACTTTGCTTATGATGCTCCGCTGCAGCGCACGTCTCCCCCGATGCCAAGCAGACAATCGGCTTCATCGGCCTGGGCAACATGGGCCTCCCCATGGCGCACAACTTTGTCAAGAGCGGCTACAACGTGCTCTGCTTCGATGTGAACGCGGAGAACGTCAGCCGCCTGGTCGACCTCGGCGCGCGCCCCGCAGCGTCGATTGAAGAGATTGCGTCGCAGGTGAGCACCGTCTTCTCGGTGCTGCCGAACGACGAAGTGCTGACGAGCGTGGTGCTCGGTGACGACAAGGTCCCCGGCTCAGGCTTGCTGGCGAATCTTGCCAGCGGTGCTCTCCATGTGAGCTGCTCAACAATCCACCCAGAGACGTCCCGCCACTTGGACGGCAAGCACAGCGAGAAAGGCGTGTCGTACATCGCGGCGCCGATTTTCGCGCGTCCGGACGGCATGGAGGCGATGCAGGCGAACTTTGTTATCTCGGGCTCGAACGCGAAAGCCGTCGAGACCGCAACGCAGTGGCTCAAGTGTACCAGCGCGGGCGTGTACAACTTTAGCAACGAAGACGCTGGCGCCGCGAACGCCGTGAAGCTCTGCGGCAACTTTTTGATCGCGTCTGCGATCGAGTCTATGGCGGAGGCGCTGTCGCTCGTTGAGTCGAACGGCGTGGACCGCGTGCAGGCCATGCAGTTCTACAGCAACACGTTCCTCAACTCGGTGATCCACAAGGGCTACGGCCAGCGCATCTCGGAGCGCGACCACCGTCCGGGTGGTTTTGCGCTCGAGCTTGGCTACAAGGACCAGCGGCTTGCGCATCAGATGGCGCTGCAGAACAAAGTGCCGATGCCATTCCTCTCAGTGCTCATTGACCGCTTCCTGAGCGAACGCGCCAAGGGCCGCAGCGACTTGGACTGGTCGGCGATAGGCCTGGGCGTGTGCGAGTCGCGCGGCGTTGACGTCTCAGACGCGATCAAGCGCGCACGCGACGCTAGCGACGAAAGCGAGAAGTAAGCGGTTGCTGTTGATGAATAGCTGTGTCTGTCATTAGAGTTGTTCGTGAAAGTGAGCGGCGCTTCAACTTGTTCTCCTCCTGTTTTGACCCATTTCAGTACATTTTAACCCAGTTTTGACGCCATCCTTTGAAGAAAGGAATGTGTTCGGAATGTCGTACCAGTAGCATTTGGATTGAGATTATCAATGTTGCTTGGACGTGCTCTGAAGGTCGTACCAGGATTGTTTCTTGCTGTGTGAGCCGAAGCGAGACACGCAGTGAGCCAAAAGCGAAGAGCTCACGAGACAGGCACTCAGACAGTCCGGGAGAGCGAAGATGAAGCTGCTGAAGAAGCAGATCAACGAGAAGGACGGCGTGGGCTCTGTGGTGCTGCGCGCCGAGGAGCCGGAGGACATGTGGCACATCTACAATCTCATCCACGTGCACGACTCGGTCAAGACCACCACGATCCGGAAGGTAAAGAATGAGCGAGCACACGATCCATTTTGGCTTTTGAACACGGACCATTGGATGGATAGGCGTAACAAGTGGCTCTGATAAACATGCGTGCAGGTCGTGAAAGAGGGCGCGACGGGGTCTACGAGCAGCCAGCGTGTGCGCCTGACGCTGCAGATTGAGGTGTGTAGATTTTTGCACTGTTGTTGATGCTGCTGTGCGGATGAAGAGGTTCATAAGCTGACAGTTGGTGGTGCTTGGCGTTGCTTAACGATTGCAGGTGGAGCACATCAACTTTGACCCCGCGCTTTGCGTGCTGCGCATTAAGGGCAAGAACACGATGGAGAGCCAACACGTTCGGGTGTGTGCATGATCCATGGCATTGATGGTGTGTGTGATCATAATCGCTGTATTGACAATAATGATGCGATGGCTTGCTGTTCTGAAATGCACAGTTGGGAGCGTACCACACGTTGGACCTGGAAATGAACCGCGACTTCACGCTGATCAAGAACTGCTGGGACGTGATGTCACTCGAGCGCATCGACCTCGCATGCGATATTACGAAGAAGGCGGAGCTCGCAGCCGTGGTCATGCAGACTGGGCTGGCGCACCTGTGTCTGATCAAGGGTCACATGACGGTGATCAAAGCCAAGGTGGAGAACAGCATCCCGAAGAAGCGTACAGGCAGCACGGCGCACGCCAAGGGCACCGAGAAGTTCTACGAAAACATCGTGCGGTCCATCAAGCAGCACATCGACTTCAAGCTCGTCAAGTGCGTGCTGATCGCCAGTCCGGGCTTCGTGAAGGATGACTTCTTCAAGTTCATGATGGAGCAGGCGATCCGCCAGGACGACAAGCTGCTCATGGAGAACAAGAGCAAGTTCATCTTGTGCCACTCATCCTCGGGCCACAAGCACGCGCTCGACGAAGTGCTTAATGACCCGGTACATCTAGGGCTTATTATGGTGAGCCAACCACTGTGGTAGGTTGGTTTTCTAACGACGATAAATGCCTTTGTCTGCCCCCCATAGGCTCTCCAGTCCCAGGTTGCGGACACGAAGGCTGTCGAGGACGTCAAGAGCCTCGAGACGTTTTTCAGCATGCTGCACACGGACCAGGACCGCGCGTACTACAGCTACAAACATGTGGTGGCGGCGAACGCGAACAACGCGATTGAGACGCTGTTGATCACGGACGAACTCTTCCGCAGCCAGGACATCGCCACACGCCGAAAGTACGTGGACCTGGTGGAGAGCGTGCGTGCAAACGGCGGCACCGTCCGCCTGTTCAGCAGTCTGCATGTCTCGGGCGAGAAGCTGAGCCAGATCAGCGGCGTGGCGGCGATTCTGCGGTTCCCGATGCCCGAGATCGACGAGGCGGACGACGGCTCCGACAGCGACTCGGATGAGGCCGAACAGGAGAACGAGCTCAAGGAGGAGAACGTGTACGAGGACCTGTCGATGGACCCGCTATCCATGTAGACAGACAGGCAGTGAAGGTGAACGCGAAATACACATAGGAAGACGACAAAGAAAGCATCCATCACTACTATAAGAAAAAAGAGCTATGGTTACGCATTCGCTGTGTTATGCGCCAGCACGAGGTTGTACACTTTCTTCTCAAAGTTCTGCGACGTGATGCGCTCGCCGATCGGCGCGAACGGGTTCGACATGGCGTTCACGTACATCTTGTGCAGCTCCGCGAAAAACTGCCATCGCACAGAGGACACAGCACTGTTAGTTCATGCTTCTTCCAGCCACTCGTTTATTAAGCTATACGAAGGTAACAACATTGTGCGCACCGATCGGAGTTCCGACTCGCGCACGGGCGAGTCCTGCATGATCGCCACGAACTTGACGGACGTGTTGGTGACGTAGCCGTATCTGCATAGACAGAAAAACACACGTGAGGACGATTTACAAGAACAAGGGCCAACCTGAGTCCACAAAAGAGCCTCACGCGCGGTAGTCTTCGATGGGGCCGAGGAAGCCGAGGTACATGTCGTCCTTCGCGATCATTGTGCCGGCGCTGCGCAGCTTCTCTTCGATGATATCGAGCGACACGTGCGCGATGTAGTGGAAGCCCAGATCTTCCTCCTCATCGAACGTGCGGATGTACAGCGGACTGTTCTGTACATATAAGCAATGGTATACAGAATAGACACATACAGCGTGAACAGAGCAGTATCATGTTGTGTACAGGTAGATAGCATCAACAGCCAGCATGAGCACGCACCGCAGCGCCGATCACCGCCACGCACGAGATCATCTTCTCTTCCTCCGCTTGCTGCTGTTGTTATCCCATGAGCTCTTCGGTCTGGGAGCCATGATGTTGCGCGAAGGTTACGCGAACAAGTTGCAGAGAGTTGCTTTTGTGTGTGTGACCTTTCGAGCATCCATTTCAGTCAATGCTCATACACGCCACGTGCGGCTCCTTCAAGCTCATGTGGACTTAGACGTCTTGCTCCTGCTGCTGGACTTCGTCGTCGTCAACGCTCTCTTGGAAGTTCTGGGATTGCGAGTGCTGGTCGTCGGATTCCGCGTTGCGCGGAGTGGAGTACGGTGTGTAACTGGGGGACGTGGCTTCCGAGCCTGACACAGTGACTTGCTCTTCCTCTTCCATCTCCTCTTGTTTCACGACTCCGATTGCTTTCTCCTCTTCTTCAGATGGCGACACAACAGCGCCAGCATCAATGACTGAAGCTTTCACAATAGTGACGTTGCTAGAGGCGGACTCTCCACTCATGACGCGACGGAAACGTACGTCCACCTGCCGCCAGAACTGCTGGATCTTCCTGGCGGCGGCGTGCATTGCATTTTCGAGTTCTGCTGCAGTCAGATGGAGAGTCGACATGATGCTGGTGCTCTCGTCCGCAGCGATGCTGTCGCTCATATGGTCTACTGATTCGACTCCAGTCATGATTTGCTTCTCTATGACGTCGTCGCATGCCATTTCTGCCTTTGGCTCATCTTGCAGCTCTTCGTTGGACTCGACGGCCAATGTCGCTTGCCTAACCACAGAAGTGCCCAGGTAAATGCCGTCACTTATAGTTTGCAATGAAATCGCGTCAGCATCTTCCTGAGCAAAGCACTGTGAAGGCTGCTCATGCTTCACTTGTATCACGAGAGAAGGCACTCCCGAGTCTAGGACTGGCTCACCAGAGGAGATCTTGCTGCTTTCCAAAGCGCTCGGTTCATCATCTTCAGCGCCAGCCAATGATGGCGCTGGAGGACTAACTTCAGCCGAATTAACAGCACTTGGCTTGCTCCTCGTTTCTTCTGTATCCAATCGAGAGGGACCAGGCGAATTGCTCTCAGCAGCGATCTCCGCTCGCGAGGGGGAATCGTCAACGGACGATCCAGGGTCATTCAAGAGCTCTAACGACTGCTTTCCATAAATGATTCCTTGCTGAGTCTCTTGGTCTACACCACATGGCTCAGAGTCTTGAATCACGGCGTTTGAATGCGGATCAACCACGTCCACGAGGAAACCCTGGCGGTGCTCTTGCGCACTGGGACCATGCGTCTCAAGTTCGTTTGTTGCCTCTGGGATAGCCAACTTGGTGTGCGGGTCGATCACATCAACAAGGAAGCCCTGTTGGTGCTGCTCTGCGGCTTCATTTGCGATTTGCTTGGACTCATCTTCCTGTCCTTTTGGGTCGTCGTCAAAGACCTCCTCGTCATAGAGTTGATCTGATACCAGAATGGCAGCATTTGGGACAGTCGCAGCTACACTCGAATCAATCGGTTCTTTCACGGCTTGGTTCTCAACAGTAACTTTGGTTTCAGCCCCAGTATCAGCGCCATAAGCAACGGTACTGCTCTTGTAACCTTCTTGTTCACCTTCAGCGCCAGAGATCTCCAGCGGCTTATCAGCAGCATTGAAAGTAGCCAGATTCGCTGACGAGTCTAGGCCCTTGGTCGAGAGCCCTTCGATTTCAACGTCAGTGTCATGCTCTTCCGGAAACTCGTCCTCGGAGCCATTGTCTTCGTTTGCATGCTCGACCTCCCTCTGTCCCACTGCAAGCGTTGCTTCGTCGGTCGTATCTGCTATGCCTGGCTCTGCTTTCAATGTGATCTCTGGAACGTGGTTCTGTTGCTTTGGGTCTTCACTGAAGCTCTCGTACAAACCCGGATCCTTGTGTGCTTTGACATCATCCTCACCACCAGTTATACTCGTCTCACAGGGCTGAGCGATTGGCTCCTCTGTGGGACTGGATACTGGCAGAACTTCCTGTTCTCCAGCAGAATCAGGTACCGGGCCAACTGCTTTTCTTGGGCTAAGTTCCGATTCACCAGCACTTGGAGGTTGGCTCTTCTCCTCTGTCGCGAGTTCCAGCTTCTTCACAGTCTTACCTTGCTCTGGTGTAGCTCTGGTGGTATCGCCAGAAACCTCCAACGTCACCACGGCTGCGTTATTCTGCTGCTGCTGCTTTGTTTCTTCTTCTCCAGGGATGACTTTCAGTTGCTGCAGCGCCGCGATCTCCTCTCGGATCGTCGCCACTTCTCTCTGCTGTTCCCGGCTCTTCTTCTCGGCCTCCAGTCGTGCTTTCACCTTCCTTGCCGCGCGGATGTGGATGTTCTCCTCCAGTTCGCACTCAGCCTCGAGCTGTGCGAGCCGCACTTGCTTGTAGTACTCAGCCTCCTGCGCGCACCGCCGGGTCTTTGACACAAAACTCTCTTTCTTTCTGGCTGGACCTGCTGGCTTTGCTGTTGATGCTAACAGCACTTTGCCTTTAGCAGCACTACGTGGGTCGCTGATCGATGGAGCGTCCTGTTTTGATGCTGCCTTCACGGTGTTGCTGTTCGCACTGCTGGCACGAACCAAAGCGCAGTGGTGGGGCTTTATTGCTGAGACCTTGCTCGATTTCGTGTCTCTATCTACTCCGCCCTCAGTGCCGGTAGTATCGCTCAGCACAGCCGAGAGCTTGAGTTTCCCCACAACTGCCCCACCGGAATGCCTTGGTGACGATGCTGATGCTGTGGACATTGCTCGCAGGCGCTCGATCTCCCTGCGGTACTCCTCGAGCTCGACTTCAAGCTCTTGGTATCGAAGGAATTTGCTGCTCAAAGCGGAATTGCGGCGAAGTATCAAGAACCATTCAATAGCATAACAGCAGTACGGCGTATTGAAGGTCGTACCTGCTGTGCTTTAGCCGATCCAGCTCTTTCTTACGCTCCGCTGCGATCGCTTCGGCGTTCACAACCTGCGGTTATCAACAGAGGGCAGTCACTATGGGATGTCCAGACTCACTATGAACGCGATATCAGGTTAATGCAGATAGATCCAACTCACTCGCTGCTGGTTTTCCATCACAAGGTGGTCGATGAGCTCCTGCTTGCGCTTCTGCGTGAGCTCAGCATCCTGCGGAGCTCGCAGCACGGCAAACACCGCTTGGAGCTATTGGGAACACAGTAGCACATGTGAAAGCACGGTTACTCGTTAAGCATATGGACGCATACGCTGATAGCATTACGCAAAAAAGCTAAAGCTATCCGTACGTCTTTGTCTTTCTTTTGCAGCGTCTCCTGAAGCTTGCGTACCTGGGTCTTGAGCTGCAGAATGAGGTCGTCCTGGGATCACACACTCCAAAGTCAGCCATGTGCATTTAATAGGCATTAAATGGATACATATGATAGGCAGCAGCCCACTTTCTCCACGATCTGCTTCTTTGCAACGCCTAGGTCTTCCTTCGTGCGCTCCCACTCTCGACGCTGCTCTTCAACCTGATGAGCATGATTTGTCAGCAAGGCAAGAGAGAAGCCAGTAGCTACGTCATCATACAGCAAGCGAGAGCTACACGCACCAGTATATGCTCGTACGCAGCAGCATTGAAAGGCTTCGCACCATGAACCACAGCGGACACGCCACCTCTGCCCATCAATCAATCAATCAAAGGCATGCACACCTCTAACTTTTGGTCAGCATGAGAAAGGCTCATTGGTGAGTTCGCGTCTTTTCAGGTACCCATTATGTGGGCCACCTCATGCGAGTCCATATAGAAATAAAAAGTCAAAAGTCAACTTCTATTTCTAAAAATCATCCGTGAGAAGTCGCGTATCCATCAAAAAGTGGCGGATCCGAAATGCAGACAGAATCGCTTTAGTGCACACAAGAAATAGCGCCAGCAGCAGCAACAACAGCTCTACGGCCACCGCTTGTTGCAAACCCAGCAAAACAGAGAGCAACAACATTATACTAGTAGCAGCGCGATGGGAGAAGCGCCGAGCTGGCAGCACATGTGGGGCGCCAAAGTCAAGATGCCGTGCGACATGGAGGACGACGTGCTGGAGGACGCCATCAAGCACGTGACCTCGCGCTTGTCCAAGTTCGACACAGAGGAGTGGGAGAAGCAGGGCCTGATGGTGCGTGCTTGTGTTGTTGGTTTGCTATTCCAGTGTGCTGGTGTTAGTAGCATTTAGCCCAATGCGTTGGTTGATACTGTCGTAGGTCTGCGAGGAGATCAAGGCGCACATGGACGAGCGCTGGGAGCCACACTGGGTGGTCTGCATCGGCCGCAACTTTGGCTCATACGTCACGCACGTCACGCGCAACTTTGTGTTCTTCTACTTCAACGAGAAGGCGATCATGGTCTACAAGGCAGGCTAAGTCAACCGCCACTCACGCACAAAGGCAGCTGCTATAGCGTTGTGTGCATTGCAGTCATTTCCAGCACAGTGCACGCGCGAACAGCTCACCGATAGCCAGTCCCTGTACCATACATACGCGTAGCTAAAACTAATCTGTACTGTTCAACCTCGTGGAACATACATGATCCATGCCACAGAGCACAGCGCTCATCCAGTGACGCTCATGCTTGACCAGAGCAATAATAAAAAATATACCCCCAACTACAAAAATACATCATTTGCGCATTGCCAAATACAACCTCTTCAAATCATATACACGTCGGCTTCTCACGGGAACGCAGATTTCTTCGAGCCAAATAGGCCAGAGCTTTCGTTCTCCAGTCTGTTGAATTATTTGGCTCACAGAGATCCGCCGCATTCTCGTGAGAAACCAACGTGAAAATGGTTTAAAGAGGGTATCTTATTTGGCGTCAGAAACTTAGCATCAACCTTGCAGCCAGCCAACAGTTTTTTTGACACGCTTTTGAGCTTTTGGCTCGAAGGGTTACCGACAAAGCAACCCGCGCGCGCATAAGACACAACAGATAGAGAAGCATGGCGCCCGCAGTGAAGAAGCAGCGCATGACCGGCGACGCCGTCGCGCACACGAAGCAGGAGGCGAACGGCAGCGCGTCCCCAGATCCAGAGCTTGTGCGCGATGAGAACGATGATGACGAGGACGACGATGACATGGAGGACGAGGAGTCACCCATGTCCATCATCGCGCAGTTCCAGAGCGAAGATGTACGACGTGTGTTGCGCCTCGTTGTGATGGCGACGCGTATCAATCAACATGACTGCTGACTGGCTGCCTTGTGAATGTGCTTGCTGTGGTTGATTCTCTTTGCTTCTGATATAGGGAACGAGCGTCGGTCCGCAGTTGGACATCCCGCTGAGCTCGAATGTGAACCAGATGGAAGTGCTCGTGAACGAGTTGCTGCAGGTGCGTTCGTGTTCCGAGTCACTGGCTTCTTTAGTGTATGGTGGTCAGACTCGCTGTTGTGTTATGTAGTGACACATTGATACTCATGCAACGCGCTTTTTGCACCCACTGTCATCATCAACAGAACGGCAAGAACAAAGTGCCGTACTCGCTCTTTGTGGGCGAGACCGAGATCACGAAGTCGCTCCAGGCCACTGTGGAAGAATTGGTACGCTCGCTTCTGCTTGATAGCTTGATAGCGAAGCCTCATGCGCTCACATCGCTCGTATGCTTCTTGCCTGTGTGACGCTTACTCAACAGAAACTATCGACGGAAGCGGCGCTGACGATCACGTTCCAGCCGCTCGCGGTCTTCCGCGTGCGTCCCGTGACGCGCTGCAGCGACACGCTCCAGGGCCACTCGGAGGCCATTCTGCACGTGAGCTTTAGTCCGAACGGCAAGAAGCTGGCGAGCGGCGGTGGCGACGCGACCGTGCGCTTCTGGGACACGAACACGTCGATGCCGAAGCACACGGGGCGCGGCCACAAGCACCACGTGCTCTGCACGGCGTGGGCGCCGGATGGTGAGCGCTTCGCGTCTGCGGACCGCAACGGCGAGATCCGCATCTGGGACCCGAACACGGGTAAGCAGATCGGCCAGCCGCTCAAGGGACACAAGCAGTGGGTGAACTCGCTCACGTGGGAGCCGATGCACCGCAACGCCAGCTGCGAGCAGTTTGCGAGTGCGTCCAAGGACGGCAGCATCAAGGTGTGGAACGCACGCACGGGTCGCCAGGTGGCATCGCTCTCGGGCCACACGGACTCGGTCGAGTGCATCAAGTGGGGCGGCGAAGGACTCATGTACAGCGCGTCGCGCGACCGCACGATTAAGGTGTGGCAGATGGAAGGCGATCATGTGGGCAAGCTCGTGCGCACGCTAGTCGGCCACGGTCACCGCATCAACACGCTGGCGCTTAATGTGGACTACGTGTGCCGCTCGGGTCCGTTCGATCACACGGGCAAGACGTTCGCGACGCGCGAAGAGATGCAGCAGGCAGCGCTCGAGCGCTATCAGGCTGTGCGCAAGAGCCAGCCGGAGCGCTTGGTGTCCGGCTCGGATGATTTCACGCTCTTCTTCTGGGAGCCGGCGGAGAACAAAAAGCCGATTGAGCGCCTGACGGGCCACGTGCAGCCCGTGAACCATCTCTGCTTCTCGCCGGACGGCCGCTACTTTGCGAGCGCGTCGTTCGACAAGAAGGTCAAGATCTGGAATGGCCAGACGGGCAAGTTCGTGGCGACGCTGAACGGCCACGTCGGCGCCGTGTACCAGGTGTGCTGGTCGAGCGACTCGCGCCTGATCGTGAGCGCCAGCAAGGACTCAACCGTCAAGGTGTGGGAGCTCGCGGACCCGAAGAACGCCAAGATGACGCTCTCGGGCCACGAGGACGAGGTCTACGCGCTCGACTGGAGTCCGAACGGTGACAAAGTGGCGTCCGGCAGCAAAGACCGCAAGATCAAGATGTAAGTATCCTGGTGCTCGTTTATTTGGTTGTTTTGTGTGTGTTCGTGTGCTTATACGTACTTATTACTGACTGTGTCTGGTGTCTGATTGTTATGTCTGCAGCTGGTGTCATTAAGTTTATGAGTTCGACGACCTTCTCACAACATTTATAGACTTTTGACTTCCTAAATAAAACCACGTCCTGCTCACTCAGACAACCTTCACGCGACTTCTTCGTCTGCACATTTCCTTACTTTGGATCAATTAAATCGATACCGGTTTAAGATTGATAAGAATTTAAAGACTAAAATAAACAACACATTCGACTCAATCATTCCCTGCTGAGTTCCCGCCAAGCATACGAAGCAAAAGCCCGCCAATTTTCTTGTCAGTCTTCTTGTCAGCCAAAACCAAACAGGTCGCCAAGAGCCAAGCAGGAAGAGATGAAGCGCGGACGCGAAGAAGAGTGCAGCTACGCAGAGCAGGAGGTGCACCAGAGCAGAGCTGCTGACGCCACGTTCTCCCCCGTGCACCCGTCTTTCCACGTGCAGCATGGTGCCCCCACGTTCGGATCCATCTCGCCCTGGAAGCAGCAGTCGCTGGGCGGCATTTTCCAGCGCTTCGCCAAGCCAGTGCCGATGAAGCGGCTCCGAGACCGCTCCGTACCAATCGGTAAGCCTAAGGGACAGAAACATGAAGACAGGCTGGTTACGAATACTTGCGTTGCTGCCATCTTTCTTCTTTTTGGCTGACTGGATGCATTTCATTTGTTTTCTCGATGGTTGGTTGTAGACGCGATGAGCCGCATGATGTCGGCTGCGGTCACGAGCGCGAGGATGAAGAAGCACAGCGCGCAGATGCAGGCGATGTCGATGCTCCCCGCGACTAATAGCGCGTGCTGCGTTGTGTGCGAGAGCGGAAAGAGGACCCTAGCCGCACCGCCTGCGCTGGACCAGTGCTCGTACTGTGAGAAGCTCATTGGGGTGTGCTGCCGCCGCGAATGCGAAGGCTGCTTCAGCCAGTTCTGCTCGCTGTGCTCCACACTCAAGTACGTTTGGTTGTCATGTGTCATTCAGTGGGCTTGTGATGTGCTGCTGATTTGTTACTTACATGTCATGCTGCGTCTGCGCTTTTGAATTCCATATTTTGTAGCTGCGACCAGCAGTTCGACCGCTTACTCTGCTGGACCTGTAACGATGCGAACATTTAGATGCATTTCGCTCTGTACATCCCCCCCCCCCCCACACTACCACCACCGTAATTGCTAACTTAAATGTTGCGTTTTCTTTCATTGGTGTACCTCTTGGGAGCTCGACAATGTTGGGAATTGGCTGCGTCTTCTCTTTTCTCACCATGTCTGTTACCTTTAACTGAATGTGCTACCGGTGGTGACAGCGGTCGCGTCGTCACACAGGAAGCGTCGAACCATTTCGTGCGCGACGTGCGGCTGATCGCGAGGCACCATCTACAGGTTTTCGTGGTAGGAGGCAGAGAGAAAGAATGACGTGAGCAACGATTCTACAACCAAGAATAACAGACACGCTCAAGAGTACTTACGTGGCCCGCCTCGAAGACCTTCATGAAGCTCAAGCCGTTGGCACTGCGCACTTCCCCCGCTTGCTGCCCATTCAAGCTGAATGACGCCATTGGCGCATTGCTGAACGCCTGCTGGTGAGGCCACTTCAGCTGTCGTGTCCACTCGTCCTGAGCCTTCCAGTTCACGACCGTGTCAGCGTCGCCTCCGTACACGAGCACGCGAACGCCTTGCTCGAGAAGGTTCGCCACGTGGACTTCGCTTTCTTCCAAGTAATCCCACTGCTCCAATTGCGCTGTCAGATCGGTGCTGCAGAGCTGCCACGTGCGGTTGGGCACCCCAAAATACTCGAGCACTGGCTGCTGGTTGACAAAGTCTTCGAGTCGGGAGAAACGGTAGCAGAGACCGACGCGGTCGTCCGCGTGACACTTGCGCCGTATGTCGTACTCGTTCCAACCCGCGCCAGTGACAGCAGAGACCACGAGCCCATTGAAGTGGTGGAAGAGGCTGACCGCATCGTCGCACTCGCTTGCTGAAAAATCGCTGCGTAGCGATCGCTGACGATATGGGTTGTTAGCAAAAACGCACCGCTCGGACGCTGAAGCGAACTGCTCCGCCACGATTCGGAGTTGCGCTTCAATCGGCCCGAGGAGGTCCTTGTCGTACGTGTTCGAAGCTGCAAAATCCACAAACGAGTCCACCACCGACCTGGGGGAGACAACGCCATTCCCGATCCCGACTCCCTTCAGGAAAGGACTCCACCGTGGCGCATCCGTTCTGAGCAAGTACTGCGCCAAGTCCGGGACATAGTGACCGCCGTAGCTTTCGCCAAAGATGTAAAAATCGTTGGTCGCGAGCTCCGGATGGTTGAGGAAGAACTGATCCAGAAACGCTGCCATGTCTTGCGCGGACTCCTCGTGGGTCCAGAAGTTGTCGGCATCCGGATCGCTGAACCCCGTACCTCTCGGCTGGTCAAGGAAGATCACGTGAGCGAATGATGTCCACGAGTGGGGGTTGAACGAAATTCGGTTTGCTTCGTCGTCGAAAATGCACGGACCGAGCTCGAAGAGCCCGCCGACAAGTCCTGAGCATCCAGGACCCCCTGAAAGCCACAGAATGACGGGGACATCGCTGAGATCAGCTCCAGACTTCGAGGATTCGTAGAAAATGTAGTACAGACCGCTCAAAAAGCCCGTCTCCTTCTTCGCTTGTTCTCCGCAGAGAGAAGTAGACGACAGGGAAGCATGATCATCTGGTGACAAAGCGTTTGCGGCTGCGTACAACTTCCTGTCCAGCACCCTCGCTGAGGAGCTCACGAAGCATAGCGTGGACAACACCAGGAGAAGCTCACGCCTGCGCATAATATATCTACTTGCGCGCCTTGCCGCGAATTCTCGTTAATGGAAGGGGTTTGGAGCAGGCATTCTGTGGATGTGACCTTTCACGAAGGACTGGTGAGCTGAAACCGATATGAGAGCCATTCGAAGTTGTCGAAAACGCCAAGATCCTGATTGAATGTGTTACGCGAAAAGCTTCTCGTCGGAAATTTCACCATCTTGATCTTCCGTCCAGCTAAAAGAAAATCGACTCGAACGACCTACCCCCCTGTTCGTGACTTGGGATGACATGTACATCATCAATGGGAACGAAGTTCTCCGTATCGTCGCCATCGTCCAAGTAGAATGGCGTGTTCCTTGAATCAGCTTTGCCCTGTGTTTGATGCCCATATCGGCGCATTAACTGATCATCCACAGTCGAGCGGGTTCTGTTGAGCTGTCCGCCCAAAGGTGGTTCGGAGTTAAGCCTCAGCTGTAGCAGATGGAATGAGCTCAGCACAATACTGCGATTCGGAATGGAAGATGGAGTTGCTACACGTACCTTTTCCCGCACGAATGATTTGAAAAATGGCCTCGAATCGATTGAGTTTGATGAGCTCAAAACCCCTGCTTCAGATCTAGCGTTGATCTTGATTGATCGTGGTGGTTCTTTCGCAGTTTCGTAGCTTGAGGACTTTCTGAAGCCTGCCTTATTCGTTGGTCGTCCGCGTGTAAGACTTGGAGGATCCAGATCCAGACTCAACACTTTTGGCACAACGTTGCCACTCGAGCCTTGAATGCCGGTCTTGATTTTTGTCGGTTGACCACCCTCTAAAGCCGTCCTTTTGGTAAACCGGAAATGTGCGAACATGTTCTCTGCAGCTTTGCGTTTTATGTCGTATTTGAGCGCGCTAGTGATAGGTGACCCTCTTTCTCTTGCGCCGATGTCACTGCACACAGCGTTAGAGGTGTCAGAGGGGATAGCATGGACCACGTTCGGAGGGATTCTTGTCGGGCAGTCTCTCTCGCGCAAAGCTTCAGTTCGCCGCTCACTTCCTGAATCTACCCGGACTTCAGCTCTAGGAATGTGGAATATGGCGAGGTCAAACTGCTTTAATGCTTCTTTGCTCGGAGATGTCTGCTGCGAGGTATCATCAGGATGCTGCTGCTCTCGATCATTTGCCGGTCTCGGGAGCGATTCGCTCGCAGGAACATGGCGGAGAAACTTAAAAATGCTCTGCTGCTTTGCCGCTCGCTGATGCTTCTCAAGCTTCTTGATCTCTCTCAGCAACTTGCTATCACAGTTTGAGGATGCTGAGTTCGGCTCGCTTATTTCGAAGCAGCTTGTGGGAGTCGCATTCTTTGCTGACATTGCATTCGCTGAGAGCTGCGGCATGATGTTGGTTTTGGCTATAAAGCCTCGATTAGTCTGAGTGGTTTGCCCGTCCTGTTGTAGAGCTACTTCAAAACGCTGATCCATCCCGGCAAACTGGTCGTGGAAGACTCGCACATAAATGAGTCGATTGTTTTCTCTGAGAGCCTTCGTAATCTCAACGTTGAACGTTGACTCCGCTTGAACACCTTCGCGGAAAAGAAGCAGCAGATCTGGAGCCCAGACGAGCAGAGTGCACGTTTGCGCGATGTCTGAACCACTAGGTGGCGATGGATCGCGAGTGCTTGAATGGTTTTTCTTCACAGCAATGTGCATCGCTTCACCAGTCATTGATATTGACGCAGAAAAATCTGCAATCGACGAAGCTTTCTCGACCAAGGTGGAGCAAAACTGGATGTCACGACTGATGTACTTCTTCAGATCTTCTGGATCAGCGCTTGCTAGTTGGCGGAGAGTTCGCACGCCTGTGTGCTCCAGAGCCTTGGCAACTCTCGTGTCAACTCCTTCGATTTGGTGCAGACACATGGCGCTTCCACTTTCATCCCACGAGCGCAATTTCACACAGCGCCACAAATTGTGTGCAATCGATATTGCTTCTCCGTGGTTGTGGTATACCATGAGCTCTACCACGGCTACGCAGTTAAAAGTTAGATATTACCAAAAGGCTGCTACATACATTAGTCAAACGCTTACCTCTCAACACCCGCTCCGCACCTTCCAAGCACTCCAACATTTCAGCAAACAAGGGCTCGTCTTGGAGAATGCGTCTTCCAATTCCAGCTTGAATGAGGATGTTGACCTTCATTTCGGTAGAGTTTACGACGCTCTTAATCGCAACACCTTTCACGCGGTATCTGATTTTGCCGTCGTTGAGTTGGTTTAGGATCTTCTTTTCGCTTCGCCGCAGTGGGTACTGCTGAATCTCTTCGCACTTCGCCAGCAGCTGCAAGAGGTAAGACGTGCTTAAGGGAACTTGAACCAGACGTGAGATAGTTTTCACAGTATCCAGCCCTAGATAGTGCTGGCTCATCAACGTGCCCAACTTGGTTGGTTGAAGAGCCTCTGCGTCGTCGCTCACAGTGATCGTCTTGCTCTCGTTCAGTAGTTTAAGCGAACTATCAACAAGCTGTTGAATTCGACTGAGGGAACGAGTTTGCTTGCATCTTGTCGCGAGAAATGTCGACTATTTCAGCAATGGAATGCGTCAGAAATGTCGGTATAGTTTGCCATCAATCATCGACAACAATTGCACCTCCATCCAATCTCTGGCTTCGGCTTTCCTACGCACTGATAATACATGTTATGGCGTGCTCGATTAACATTCAACATCGCAACAGATGTCCTCACCTGTGCCAAGGGCGATCTCGCAGTTCAAACTTTCGTGCAAGTAGTTTGCTATCGAGCTCTCGATGACAAGATCGGTTGGATTGCTGCGTTGAACGCCATCGTTAGAAATGAGGCATATCTTCTGGAACAGCTCGGATTGTCTACCTGCAAAGCTGCTGATATTTGTCGACCATCCTTCTTTCTGTCATGATCACTGCAACCCCGCAACTACGCAGAATCTCCAGTCATTTTTCCTGCAACAAGAATGTCTTTTAAAACAGATCATCATACCTATCAAAGCCTGGTCGTCCCGCTCTCCCGATCATCTGAAGAATGCTACTTGGGAGTTGCTCCTCATAGCCTGAGTCGCCTTGATAAATCTGAGTTGATTTTATGATGACAAGGCGAGCAGGCTGCAATTGTATAGAACAAACCTGTCAGAGAACGCTTACTGGGACAGCACGATCACAGAAAACAGCTTACCAGATTGACTCCAACAGCGAGAGAACTGGTACAGCTGTCAACACGAAGATACATTGTCAGAAGTAGAAGTCCCACCCCGTGCAAAAAAACAGCGACGTCACCACAAAACTGGTAAATGGCCTTCGCGAAACAATTCTTCAGTGATGCGTCTATGAACCACCATATTGTTAGCTCACTTCCATGCAATGACGCAACGATTGCGATTGACACTACCTTTCTTCAGGTTTGAGAGCAGCATGATGGTATCCGATTCCACGGTGCAGTCCGGTAAGCCATCGCTGATCAACTGAAATCTAAAACGATGTCATATCGGTAAGTAAGTGACTGCCAAAGCTCAGATGTAGAATATCCCTACTTACCTTTGCAGCTTCTTCAAGTAGCTTTTGATATGAACATTCAATATTTTAGCAAGTTCAATAGAGCAGCTTTGGGGACCTTTTCATACCTTGTCGCTTGCAGAGTTGGTGGAAGGTATACTGCCATTGGCGTACGCTGACAGCGATCTACAATGGAAATCGTGAGATTACGATCATCCCAATCAACAAACTCGAAAAGTTATTCCGTACTCGGCAAGGCGCATCGCGGATTCCCTTGAATTACAAAACACCAGCGTCGGTTTGCCGCTGGAATACTTGCGAATGAGCGCGTGCACACTGCTGTCCAGGTTTCTGCAATAGCAAAAACTGAGCCACACAAGCCTTCGATACCGTCTTAAACTCTTCCAGCCATTCTACCGTTCAAACAGGAAAGGGCTCGCTGCATTACTGTAGCCGACTACGTGATAAGTCAATGGTACTGTTACAGGGAGAGTGTTGTCAGCTCCAATCGCGAAGACCTTTACGATACATGTAAATGTAATATCAAGCGCACCTGGTCGATACTCGCTCCCGAACTTGGAAACAAAAGTTAGTTTTCTTATAAACATCATTTGCATATTTGAAGGCAACATACTACCTTGAAGAGCATGTCGCTCGGGCAATGAATCCACTTTGCAAGATCCGCAATGTTTGAGAAAGTTGCTGACAATCCGATGATGCGCCTAATCACGATCCAATGAATGAGGATGCTCAAGTCCATCCATACAACAAGGTTGAACGTACATTTTTTCATTCGGATGCCCACTCTTTTCCAAAGCAGACAGCTTTGACATATTCATCATTCGACAAATCACACTTTCGAGCACTGCTCCTCGGGAGCCATCTCCAATTTGGTGGATTTCGTCGATGAGTAACAGGTCGATGGAGACCGCGATGCTCTGTGTAGTAAATATGAGAGAAGATCAGAACATGACATGTACACTCACAGAAGCAAGGAGCTAAATTACCTGGTCATAGGGAGGAGTTCTCGTCGTCGCATCCCACTGAAGTGTTGCTTTGCATGTTATCATCTCCTCACAAATGTCAGCGAAAGAAAACAGCTCGCATACCTTTTCAGCGGTACTGAGGAGTACATCGGCATCGTCTGCTTCATCGTCGTCACTTGTACTCAAATCACTCGACAAGTCGACAAACTTCATGTTCAGCGTGGTCTCTCCAAAGCGAGCGCTCCAGTCGCACAATCTAGATGGCGCACAATAAAGCCACACCGTTAAGAGCAGCTCCTTCTCGCATCTGATTACGCACAGCGTCACCTTTCTTGCAGCAGCGCCTTCGTTGGGGCGATATACAGCGCTTTTGATCCCGCCTCACGACGCTTCTCAAAGTTCTGGAGGAAAGCCGCTTCAAATACGGTCGTTTTACCCGATCCTTTTGACATCATAAACGAATCAGCGCAAGTTTGTTTCCGCCATCACGCCACAATTCGAATTGTACCTGTTGGCGCGCAAACAACAAGATTCTTTTTCGATGTGAACGCCGCCGACAACACCTGCTGCTGCACTCTGTTCATGCGCTGGTACTTGAAGCACGGGAGCATGTGGGCGGGGAACAAACTGCACATTTCCGCATTCTGGCCGACTTTGTCTTCTCCCATCGTTGCTTTGTGTGTGTGTGTTGCGAATCGAAGTGCAGAATGCGGGCTTGGTCAAAGAGCGTTCTATCACTTTCAGAGTGATGATCGCAACTTCAACATGAGACTAGGTTCGCATCCATGTTGTTAGGTTCGCGTGGTGGACGTACTTTACCACCCAAACACGTTGACAGCCTGAACTGTGGAGCCATCTCCGAGATGGCTTCTCGCGATTGCTCCACGTCCCAGAGGATCGTGTTGCTCTTGAGCGCGTAGCCTGGCCACGATTGTGCAAATAAGTGTTGCTTAAATCGTACTTGAATGCACGCGCGTGTGTTCAAGTTGAATGTATGACTGATTTATTTCTACCTCACAGCTTTATCTTGGGAGAAAGCCCCAGCGTTTGCTATTTGCTTGCGTCTTGTGGCGGCTGTACAATGCAGTCGCGCGGCGTCCGCGCCTTGTGCTAGTGAGCGAAATCAGTGACGAGTTGGTTGACTGACCAGTGCTTGGCGTCTTCCACGAATCAAGCAGCGAGTATCGGCGCTCGGACCCGAGCTCACTTGGAGGGGCGACACTGCTTCGCGCGGCATTCCCATTGGTGGGGCGTGTCGGTGGATAGCCACCCAAATAAGACATATTGCTGGATGGTGGAGGCTCCAGCTGGCCCTCGAGGGCCCTCACATCTGGCATGCTTCCACGATGGGTGCTCGGCTCGTCAATGTCGATACTGTATTCGGCAGCCTTCGCAGCGTGGTAATCCGTGTGCGCAGGCTCGTAGTTTGCGCGCAGAGTCGACTGTCGAAGAAGTTTCGGCGACGACAATGGAGACGGGTTCGAGGCGTTACCTTTGAATCGAAAGCTTCGAGGGGCTGGTGCCTCAGTGACTTCAAACTTCTCTCCGTCGAAATTGATGCTCTTTGGAGGTGCTTGAACCCGTTCTTCCTGCTCAGCTTCGTTCTCGCGCTCGTCATCAACCACAAAAGTGCCATTGTAGGTCGAGTTTTCTCTCTCGTCATCAACGTTGAAACTCATCAAACTCATCGGCATGTCCTTGTCACAATTGCCTCCGATTTCTGTGTCGTAAAAGCTGCTTGGTGGCGGCGGCGTGCGTTTCTCATCATCTCGGGCTTCTCGGACTTTTTTTTTGAAAGACTTTCGGCTCTCCGTCAAAGTCGCGTTGAGCCAGCGCGTGCTCGTTCTTTCCATGAAGCTGGAAGAAATAAAGCTTTCGTCCCGCCCACGCTCGCTTTTTACGATGCGAAGAATACGATTTGCGTTGCTGATCACAGCATTGTCAGTGGTCGACTGCTTGTTCTCCACCAGCGTCTCCAGAAATTTTACCATCTCCGAATAGTACGTCAAGTCACGTAGAAGGAAATCCGAATCTGGTTTGCTTGATCCATCAGCTGGCGGAGCGCTTCGAACTTCCAGAATGCGGCGAACCAGCTTCAATAGAGCCGGGATGTCAGGATGCTGCATTGTGATTCGGCAACTGAGCAGCTCCAAGAACTCGCGGGAAACCATCTCCGGAAATTGAAGCAAACGACGGGCAAGACGGAGAACGCAACGATACGGGAAGATTTGCACCATGTGCGAGTTGCAGTGGCGCACTAGCTTCACAATTTGGTCCGGGATCTGACTGTTCGCAATACTCTCGTCGATGTCGAGAGGGGCACGTAGAAGGTACGTCATCGCTGTGGTCAATTTCTCAACTTCGTCGGCAATTGCTTGAATCTCCGTCTGTGGGCTCTGAAGATCAATCGTGACGAGACTGTCCCACTTGGTGCGCCACAGCTGGAAGAGAAGCTCGAGGTTGTGCGCTGGGTTTGTCAATGCTTCAGGATCCGGGCGTGTAAGGAAGCGATCGAGGTACAATCCGGCCACGAAATTGTTCGGATAGTGGACATAATCCGTATCATCATCGAGAATGACCGAGTCGCGCTTCACGAGCGAGCGCTCCAATCGGTTTCTGCAAATGATCTCATCTAGTTTCTTCCGAACCTCGGTTCTCCAATGCGAGTTCCAAATTAGATCGCTCTTGTCGTGGTTGTCGTCGAAGAACTTGGACGCTTTGGTGTAGTCCAGATGAATTTGGTACACGAGGGGGTACGGTAGAAATCGGCAGAGTCCGCTGTACATTTTCTCTCGCAGCGTAAAGTCTTTCTCAAAAAGCGCGTAGAGGATCTCAAATGCCGGTCCTCGCAACGCATCCGCGCGAAGGAAATTTTCGTGAAGCACGTGCTGCTTGGATTGAAGCGCGACACCAAGAATTTCGACCCAAAGTCCACTCGACTCGACGTATTCGGCGATGCTGAGGCATGTGTCACAAAGCTCTGCTAAGCACGACAGCGCGAAAAAGGCTTGGTCGTATCCAAGGTGGTCGGTGATGACTTGCAAGCTCCATGTGAATTGGCAGAACGGAACAAGCATCTTTTCCAAGTTGCACTGGAAACCGCAGATTTTGTTGAGGATGAGAAGAGCGAGCTCTTGACGAAGCAGGTACTCGGTGTTGCCAAACTCGTTTTCCATTCCAGCTGGAAGGCCCTCAGTGTTGCCTTGCTTCTTGAACCCGTACGTTGACAACGATCGCCGCGATGAGATGGAAAAGCCCTTCTCCTCAGCAACTTTGTCAAATGGTAGGAGATATCTGCCTAGCGTTGCGACAGAGATTGACGCGTTGACAGGGTCCAAGTCGTCCACGTGTTGCTCTAGGCATTCCACAAAGGATATCATAAACGCTGGAACATCTGCTAATACGCTGAGGCATTCGAGGGCGGGGAGAGTGTCCGTGTAAAGTCCGAGGCTTGGATCTCGGTTCTCGTTCAGGAAGATGAAGATTGACTCCAAGAAATCTCTCGCTGAATTTGCGTCCAGATAGCTCTCGAGCGAACTGGGGTTCTCTTTCGCTTTCTCAAGAAGAATGCTCAGATAAATTCCTCCAACGACAGGCTCGTCCTTCACGCAGTCGTACATGTAGTTCATCGAGCTTTCCAGGAACGACAACTCGTCGCCATTGGCGTCCATACAGTATTCTTCGATAACCTGCATCAACTCCGAGCGCATACTCTCGTTCCAGATGCAAGTCGGTTCGCGGACTTCGGAAAGCAAGATCTCGCAAAACTCTTGTCCAGTTGGTTTCTCCAAGTAATCCAAGAAGTCAACCGGGAGCAAATTGGCGAGTGCGTCCAACGCTTTCGATCGGCTGTCGCCGTTCAGTCCCAACGCGATAGCTTTGATTGCGAGAAAAGCACTGTCCAGCGTTTCGCGTTCTTTCTTGTGCTGAGCAATCCCGGTGTCTCCATATCGATACGCGCTCGCTCCTTCTCCAGACGTCAGCATGAGGTACAGCCCTTTCCAGAAGACTCTTGTTGACTCCACAACTCGGTTTTGAAGCTCGTGCGATCGACAGAGAGCCGAAATGATTTCAAAAGAAATCTTCTGGAGCTGCCACGGCTGGATGTTCTCGAACGATAGCATGAGCTGATCAACCAAAATGTAGATGCGCTCTCCGTGTTTGTCGTTGCTCGTTTCAGCTTCAGCTTGAGAGTTATACTCAGCAGCGGTGAAAAACGTTGAGATATCGTCCTCGTCGGTCCCAAAATCAAAGCGACTTCCAGGTGGAGCTTGTACTCTGCCTCCTCCTCCTCCGTGAGTGAGAGATCGTATTCCTTCGTCGGACGCAAGAATCAGCAGCAATATCGAGAAAATATCCTCTTTGGCGTCAACATTCCGGCCAAATGCGTGATGTTCAACCGCGTCGAGAAAAATTTCCCAGAAATTCTCGACTCCCAGTAGCAGAGCAATATTCTTTGGCGCAGATAGAGCCAACTCCAGAAGAATCTTTCTTGACATTTCTTGGAAGACTGGCGATGAACCTTGGTCCTGAGTGCCATCCACACCGATCGGTGGCGCGAGCAACGATATCAACAGGTCAAGCGTCTTGGACTCAAACGAAAAGAACTGGAACTTGAACTTTTGCAGAAGAATCAGTTGAGCTTTCAAGATGCAATCGATCACTTCGTCTGCTGTTCGTCCGAGATCCATTTCATCTTTCCGACCAAGTCGGCTGCTCAGCGTGTCGAATGCGCTCCGTACAGTTGTCACTTCGACTCCTTTGGTGCACAGTTCTCGATATCTCTCGCGAAGATCAGCCAGGGTATACAGCATCTCTTCATCCCAGCCGAAAACCTTGAACGCTCCAGTGTCGTCAAGGGAGTCCAGTCCCCTCGCTTGACGCCGAATCAAATAGCGCCACTTCTCCTCAATGCTGCCCATCAAGATCAGCGGCTGCTCAATCGCATCAACCTCAGCTTCTGACTCGACCAGCGTTGACAGGTAGTAGCCGCTGCAATAAACATCGTGCGAGAGCTCCACGTAGCTAACAGGAGGAATCGGGATGTAGCTGTACGTAGCTCCGACATCGCGCTCCAAATCCTCTTTGAACTCTTCAATGTGCTCTTGAATCATCCGTTGCAGGTGATCTCGCATTGCAGTAGACCACAATACTCGCTTGTCAGCTTTCCGGAACGTGTAGATGTCAGCAAATACTTCAGCAGGCTCCGTGTCGAGGATCGTGATCAAAGACTCGGGAAGCAAATCCAGAAGATAGCTCTGACCTTTGTACCGCTCCTCTGACTTCTGCATCCGGTGGATTTTCTTCAGCAGCTTGGCTTCGTAGACAAAACTCTCGTCGTCGCTGTTTTTCGCGTTGGGGTCTGCAGCGAACATGAAGAAGAACGCTCCGCATGAAAAGAGTTTCTCGAGAACGGCGTCGCTGAAAGACAAGAGAATTTCACACACTAGTTTGTGGGCCACCGCGTTGTCAATCAGCAAGAGCTGAGCGAGCTTTGCAACTGACGAAGGTTCTGACAGGATACTGTTCGTCAACGGCAGCGGCCACACGTTCGCAGAGGTCGATGACGCGATTTTCTCGTTGAATACAAAGTTTCGCAGAATTCCCAACGCGTACGTCGTCGTTTCAAGAAGATCGATCGACTGGTCAGGTAGCTCCATCCACCGCAATTCTGGAAATTCAGCGAGCGATTTCCAAACATGAGCGTCTTCACCAGCCTCCGCGTGCTTTGAGCAACAGCACACGACCACGCCAGAATTGTGCTGACGCCTGCTTGCGGAATCTTTCTCAAGGAACTCCTTCAGCTCGACTACTGTGAATGGACCATCGATCGCGCTCACACTCTCACCCTCAGACTCGTCAGCCATGTGTTTCGCGCTCCATTTGAGATTGAACCGCGAGTTTCCAATGAAGGACATCCCTGCAATCGGCAAGGATGATGTCGAATCTCCATTGACTTCCATCAACGGAATGTCATCATCATCCTCACCGATTGTAGTATCTCTACCAATCTGCTGCCGCCCGTTTTGAAGTTTTCCTCGATGACCCAGCAAGGCAAGATGCAGGAAGATCTGGATGATTCGCTTCGAGCAAAATTGCTCTGTCGCTGCGTTCGCGAAGCTCATCTGAAACATCAGCTCCACGATGTCTTGGATTTCTCCAGAGACGAACGAGTTGTTCAGCAGCTGAACCAGAAACTTGGCACGATTGCGCGAAATCTCTCGAACGCTTGGGAAGACTCGAGCAATCTCAACCAAAATCTTCAGCATCCAGTAGCAGCTGTCTTCCGACTCGCTGCTCTTTGCCAGACATTGAGATGAGTCTGATAGACTGCCTGGTATTCCAAACGCTCCATAGTGCACCAGTCTGCCAAGGTGCAGGTTTTCCAGCCAGCATTGATACACGTCGTTGAAAAACGTCAACGGCGACTTCGCGATCTCCACGCTCGCGTGAAAGAGATCGGCCGATTCGCCGTCAGCAATTAGACTTTTTGGGTGGATTCCGTTTGAAGAGTCCAATCCACTCGCGACTTGATCCAGCTGAAGAGTTCCATTCTTGATCTTTTCATGAAGCACGCGAAGGTAAAACCGCCCAGCTTGTGGTTCCTTGCTCAAGCACTCATACTCAACGCGAAACTGCTTGTGATTCCACTTTGGATCTGCAGCTGCTTTCAGCGATGACCCGATGGAGGATTGAAGCGAGCTCGAAGGCACCGACGCAACCTTTTTCCAAGAGTCAAAATCTTGGAGTGCGTTCTTCAGAGCGACCTTGAGCTCCTTTCGGGCTTGGGCATTCCAAATCAAGTCTGGGAGGACGTAGTCCTTTTGAAGCAAATCTGCAAGAAGCCCAAGATCTGACGCTGATTCTCCTGAATAGTTCATTCTGCTGTTGTCTTCCTTCATTTTCACAGCGCTTCCGTTGCTTTCGGGCGAACTCGAAAGTACTTGCTGCTGCATCCGCTGGATGAACCACGCCGTGGCGCTGTTCTTCACTTCATCTTTGCTTGCCTTCGAATGGTTCTTCGTGTCAGTCTTGTGCTTCCGCTCACGTTCTTTCTGGATTTTCTTTCTTGTCGCGACATGCGAGATCATTCGGAGAAAACCATTTGGTAGTATCCTCAGCAGCATTTCATACGATGGTTTGTGGTGTACAATCCATATCGCGCCAATGTATTGATACACCTCTCGACCTTCCTTGCTTGGATGGAAGAATGCTCTCTGGAGGTCACATAGCGTTTGACCACTCTCCAGAGCTGCGTCGCAGATTCGTTGTCGAACCTTCGCATCTCCATGATCGACAAGAAGCTTCAAAACGGAGATCGCAGTCACCATCACGCCGGTGTTCTCATTTTGTCTTGCAAGCTCCATAAGCCGAGCGTGTTGGGAGCTCAAAGCCTTGATAATCACGTCAAAGTGATTGCTGTCGGTGCTCAGACGGGTTGTAGCCAGCACTTCAAGGAAAAGCTGCAGAACCGCGATCAAGCAATGTGGCTTTTGGAGATTCAGAATGTCCACAAGCTGCTGAAACAGCTTCTTGTGCTCAAACACGAGGTGACGGTTGTTCTTCTCAGCAAATTTGTTCACCGATAGCCGTGACCGATCCGCGACCAGAGAGTGTAAGGCGTTGATGGACCACAGCGTTGACGTGGGCTCGCCTGACACCACGAGCTTGATCAAGATATCCGTGATCGCTGA
Source organism: Globisporangium cylindrosporum (assembly GCA_038050675.1). Taxonomy (NCBI): domain Eukaryota; phylum Oomycota; class Peronosporomycetes; order Pythiales; family Pythiaceae; genus Globisporangium; species Globisporangium cylindrosporum. The sequence goes on from JALBZD010000009.1 coordinate 45,349, forward strand.
GACCTCGTTGTGTGCTTCAGAAACCATCTTATAGCAGCCATCAGTAATTCGGCAGAATGCGTCGAGAATAATCGAGACCTCGTTCACGCGGATTGGTGGCTTGCACGATTGCTCGAGCTAAAAACACAAAGAATTGAATTTCAGTCAGTCAGCAAAGTCGGCTAATGAGAGCAGATATGCACACACGTATTTGTGCAGCACTTACCAAAATTGACATCCCGCGCAAAATCGACCCGAAATTGAGCTGAGAGAGTCGACTCTGAAGGATCTTTCCAGAGAAATCGTCCGCGCGAACATTCAGGTTCATGTTTTCGAATGCAAACATGACCTTATCCGTGGCAGAAGTCGATGCCAACCCTTCTTCTTTGGCTTTCTCGATTTCCTTGGTGAGCTCAGAGTGGGCTGGAACATACAGTCCTTCGTGGTTCAGATAGAAGTAGTGCTCTAGTTCATCCGTCAGCAGTGCTCTGGCAGTCATCCTCGGGTTGATTTTTGAGAACTCGCTGCCGAAAGAAACACCCCAGTTGTTGATGAAGCGATAACCGTCGTACAACACTCCCAGGAAAGCGTCTGGGTCAGACGGAGCGTAAACCAACCGAGATCCGTCGCTGAATTCCAGAGCAACAACGGTCTCGTTGTTCTCCATCTCGGGGCGTGGTGCAACAACGCGGCGCAAATTCCGTAGCGAGTACGTCTTGTCAGAAGTGCTGTCAACCTCTCGAATGCTTCCATCTACCACGCAAATCTTCTTCCGACGATATCTGGTTGATCCGTGCCTTCCTGTTCTCTTTTGAACGTCAAGCCAGCTGAACGAATCGAGACGATCTTGGTCGATCAGCACTTTTGTTTGTTGCTTTGGTAGTTGGTCTCGAGTCACGGATCGCAAACTAATACCAATCGCGCCGGCAAGACCCTTCGCTTTCTGCACAATCACTTTCGCTTGATCAGAGTACAAGTACTTGAGTTTCTTCTTCACGGTCAGGACGAGCGCATCCGGGTCGCTGGTAGCTTCGACAATTTCCTCGATTGATCTGAACTCGAACTCGTGGGTCTGACGATTCATCACGCGAACAATGATCAGCGCTCTTGGAGTAAGGTAAAAGTCACTTTTCTCTCGCTGTCCACTGGAGGTACTAAAAATTCCGCTGAACTGGTAGCACTCCATGCTGTAGACACGTTTGAACTCATCGAAGCTTCCAATCATGTGGCTCATGAGCTCTTGCAAGAAAACGTTGCGGCAGCGGTACCGAAGTCTCAAGAAGATGGGTTCATCGTATTGATCCAGCTGCTTCTTCAAGGAGCCGCACGAAGATTCAATGAACAGCCGATATTGACGCAGCAATACCTCTGGATTCTGGACCGCAACGCCGCCACTACCATTCGTGCTCCCGCTTGACGATATCGAAGATAAACTGTTTCGTCGAATGGAGTTGTAGCTGTTCCGTCGTGACAAAATGCCATTTTGTCGACCCGAGAGCACATTGTGTCCACGATTGCTGCCGATACCGCCATAGTTTACGCTCTCGCCAAAAGTCAGCGAATGGTGCGGAACTTGTCGATTGCGAGAGCTTCCCAGCTGGCCGCCCCCAAAGTGAACAAAATATGGGTTGTTTGTCATTCGGCTTAGAAGACCAACGCACGACTCGACGGTAAGCAGACTTGGAAAACCGAACAGAATGCGCTGCAGCATTCGGTACTTTGTCGACAAGTTCTGATAAAAGCTCAGCGACAGCTTCTCGTGCTTGGCGACGTCAGTCTTCACCAGGGACAGTACCAGGCGGCAAAGCATCATAGTTGGTAGCTCTGACAAGTACTTGTGCGTCTGTACAGCACAGCAAGAGTTTGTTAGATTGATGACCAACTGTCATTCATTTCAAACTGCGGGTATATCTTACCGAGGTGTCTTCGTCAAAGAGTGACAGAAGCTTTTGCTGGAAGGGGCTGCTCGACAGCAAAATCTCACGGCAGTGGATTTTGTGGGATTTCGAGTCCATCAGTCGCTGTAGAACCATCAGCATCCAGTAGACTGAGACAGACGCCCCACACGACAGTATCTGAGTAACCACGCCCATGTTTCCCAGGTACTCCGCTCGTTGCTGCACAATGCAACGGTGACAAGTTAGATTCACGACAGCACAACAGACGAATGATGGACGCAATCAAGCAAACTCACCTCCACAAGGATTCTCACAAACTCCTTCATAGCTGGGGGGGCTTGAATCAATCGATACAGAGCTTGCAAGTAGGTCGGGATAAATTCATGGTCGGCTCCATGACGCGTAACGATCTCGTGAAGTTCTCGTGCAACAACAAGCGTAGCTTTCTCAAATGGCTTGGTGGGCTGCGCAATTACGCCAGGAGTGGGAGTGTTCACATTCAGCTCCAACGCCAACAAATGCAATTCTTCGTCAAGACCTTTCGGTAGCTGCCGCTGCGATCGAACAGTTTTCCCGAAGCCATGACTGACAAGTGACGCCAAAATGCTTGACTGAACAACCCGAAGCTCGCGATCTGTGGTATTCACCTCTTTTCCAGTACTGACAAGGAGGTTCCCCCCTTCAAGCTGAATAATCTTTCGCGGAAGCATGCGCATCCATTCCGGGTGGAAAGTTGTCACCACGTCGACCTGATGGTTTCCCAGTGCGTGGCACGACGCCAGCAACTCGCACACGATTTTCTCGCTGTGCACGCTATTGTAGGTGCGCCGAATTCCATCCACGTACAGCACTTGGAACGACTGCGGCGAGTCGCGGAAGAGGATAATGCTGTAGATGCGAGACAGCGGACGACTTGAAACCACGGTTTCAGAATCCACCATCGACTCGGTGATATACTTCTCGGACACGGACAGCAGTCGAGGCGTAGATTTCTTTGGCGACAGCGAAATCTTCTGTACTTGATACTGAAATGATGTCCCCTCAGCCAACGACGTCCCAGTTTCATCCTTGCACGCTGCCTCCATCGTCTTCTTTCGATATTCGTTCACTTGCATGCCGTACGATCTCACTACACGCTGGATCGCCTGCGCCAGCTCCGTTCGCTTTGGAACGATGAAGAGGCTCGAGTTGTCTGAGTGGTTCAGACTAATTGCTGCGTGGTCGTCACAGATCAGATCGATGGAGACTAGACTCGTATACGGGATGTGAGACATCAGCTCGCCATCGCTGTCTTTTTGGTAGATCCCGTCTGGTCTCACCTCAATGACACAAGGAGATTGCACGCCTCGCTTATGGTACTTGAAGCTCTGGAAAGCATGCGTCTGTAGCTCGGGACGAGTGATTTGGCCCGCCGATCTCGCTTCGTGCAAGCTGCGCAGCCGCATGAGGCACACCAGCACTTCCATTCGAAATTGGCATCGGTAGACCGTTTTCTTGACTCGGTGCCGTGGCGTGTAGATGATGAAATCCTGCACAACGGGATTGAGAAAGAAGTCGACGTTAGCGCAGTTTTCATCTTGATCGCGCAAGCGACACCACAAAAGCATTGATGCACACAGGCTTTACGTACCGATTCGCCTTCGACAATGCTCGCAGTATCCACATCTTCGTATCGCCAGCTGTTCGTGGGCTGCCTGTTGTCCAAATCGTAGGTGTAGAAACCCGTCTCAGCAAAGCAGAGCACGCGCTCCTTCGTGACAAAGCTGCCCACTTTGTGCACCATGAACCGCGCCACGATTCGCTTCATATCCGCCTTCGCCATGCTGCTCGCGCTTGTTTGTATCTTTCTGTTGTAATCGTAGATGTTGTTTCCTATTCACTCGTGCTTGTCGCTCGCCTGCACTGACACTGCTCGTTCGTTTCTGAACGCGCAAAGCACAAGCAGATCGGTGAATGCTTGTAGCGGATTTTCTATCCTTCTTCGCTCACTCGCTTCGGTGGGCTGTCTGAGAAGGGAGCGGAAGGATTTTGCGCACGGCGCGCGTGACTCCAACAGCCGATGCGTGGAGAAGGCGATTATGCGCGGGGGATTGTGGATGTGGAGATGACGCCCACACCCACACGTTCGGTCGCTTCCGCGTCTTGTCCGTTGTCCGTCTGGACCGATCCACCTGTGTTGTCGGCGCCAAAATATTCGGCGCGACCACTCTCTCTATGCCGCTCGTCGCTCATACACCGCGAAAGCAGCGCAAATGGACTCCAATGGGTAGGCAAGCAGCTGGTTTCTCTGTGGCTGCTGCCAGGTTGAAGCGGTTGTCCCAGCACACAGAAAGAAGGATGCGGAATGCGGCATCCTTTTTGCGGGAGAGACGCAGCCCCAGAAGATCGCAAAGTGCGCTTGAAATAGCCATGCGCGTACTTAGTGGAGGCATTCACGAACATGAACGCTTGAAAGACCAAAACAAAAACGAAATCCAGTGCGAACTTAGGAAAACATCTGAGTCCTGAAAATCCTGCAAATGGGTTCAGAACCGAATCCCAAAGGGAAAATGGCCTGTGTTGCTCATGCCAGGAACGCACGCAGTAGTCGAGAGAGTTTGGGTGGTATTCACAGAGCGCACTCACGCGTAAGTGATGAACGCCACAATGTTTTTGTGATGATTGTGTTTACTACTCAAGTGAGAGAAGATTGCTGCCATTACAGGTTAAGTTCGCATCTCAGATCCTATGCAGGACGAGGCATAATTTTGAAACGGCCGGGCGGCAAACCTTTTCATTTGGCGTCACTTGTGTTGTGATTCTTCGCACCCGCTCGCTGGTCGCCACATGGCATGCAACTCACGCCCAACAAAACGACGAGAAAAGCCAGCAGATGGTTTGGTTCAGAAAAATGGCTGCTGCTTGGGGTGCATTCGTTGTTCATTCATCATGGCTCGTAACACTTCAAAAACTGTGTACACCACATAACAATTTTATTTCTGAGTCCGCTCAGATCCTTCTTAATTGAATATTTTACTGTCATTCGATATGGCAGGTCCTCCTTGCCGCCCACATTATTCGCACATTTTGCATTGGAATTGAAAGAAGGCAACAGCAACAAAAGTTGGTTGCGAGCAAGACGCGAAGGCGAGAAGAGCCAAGTCGTCTCCGTCTGTCCATCTCTCTATCAACGGGCTGAGTCCGCATGCGCTGGTACTGTCTCCACCCAGAGCTCCCCGAGAAGGCCGTGCTGCGGATTCGCACCGCACCCAACAGCGGCGCGGCCGTGTGCGGTCGCGTCTCCAAGGGCAAAGCCATCGCCGCGCTCGCCCCCGAGTTCGAAATCGCAGATGACACGCTGTCTCTGTCAGCAGCAGACGGAAGCGCCGGCGTCCCGCAACGGTGGATCCATGTGCTGTTCCCAGACAAGCTGAACGGGGAGAGCATGACGGAAGGATACGTGATGGCGAGTCTGCCCGATGGAATGCGATTGCTCGTGCCATGGGAACAAGCAGGTATGTGAAAGTTGTGTTTGTGCGTTTCTGCTTATTGGCTGTAGATGTGAAGCAGTTTCATACTGACAGCTTCTGCTCTGGACCTGTAGGATTTATGAACTGCTGTCGAATTGACAATGCGAGCGCAAAGCTGTTTGACGGACCGTCGAAGACAGCGAATGCGGTCGGCTTGGCTGAAGAAGGCGAAGGACTCAAGTACCCGTACGGCGTCGTCGCAGTCGAGGGTTCTCGTGCCTGCATCGTACACGACGTCCTCGAAAGTGTGTGGATAGAGATCGCCGAGTTGAAGCCTGTTTGCGTCGAGCTGCGCCACCCGAATTGTTCCAGTGAGTGCCGTACCCCGCATCTCAGCTCACGTCCAATTTCGTTGGAATGATACTGAGTGGTTTATATTAACTTTCTCGCAATGCTTCGAATTCTTGCTTCACAGTACAGCATGCATTTTACACGCTGAACGAAGACCTTCCACCAGAAGCTCAGATCGCGATCCGATGCTTCCCATCGAAAGAAGCAGAGACCGTGGGGCTTCTGAGTCGAGGAGAAGTGATTGAAGTCGTTGCGCAATGCGAGAACTGGTTGCAGGTTGCAGCAGCACATGGAAAAGATGAAGAGGAGGAGTCGTGGATCATGTGCCAAACGGATTTGTGGACGCTGCTCGTCGAGTTTTCGGGTCATTCGTCTGAAAAATGTGCGAGACTGGCGGATTTTTCCGATGGAAATGCAGAAACTGCTGCTGCGCATCACGACCAAGGAGCTAAAAGTGAAGAAACAGCGGTAACAAATCCTATCGAGCACAACTTGGAACGTTCGGAAGAACTTGACACGTCACTCAGCACAGCAGCAGCTGCAGACCTGGTGGAAGGCTCGCTCGTCCACGACGAGATGGAGCGTCTCAGCGACCATACTCACGACCAAGAACTCTTGGAAGGTGCTGGCGAGGCGACGGATGGAGGCGAAGTGGAGAAACGAGATGTTGAGGTGAGTGGATATTGGTGTTATTGGTGTACTTGTGTTAGTTAGGATTGACTGCAAAACTTTGCTAACTGAACTGTGCTGGTGTGAGCAGGGAAATCGTGACTTCCCAATTGAAGATTGTGCTGTATCGAGTAGCTCGTGGGAAGATCGTCCTCTTAATGTACGAAGCAGTCGAGGAGTTGGCGAGAGCAACAGCGATGAGTCCGAACAAGATGTAACGACTGGAAAGAAAGAAGACATTGATGTGAGTGAATAGTGATGGTAGAAATGTGTGTGTGTGCGTTGAGGTTCGAGTGCCAAGTGTTGCTGACTTTTCTCCGTTTGCCTGGACAGGGAGATCGTGGCATCACTGTTGAAACTCGTGCTACACCGAGTAGCTCATGGGAAGATCGTCCTCTGAATGTACGAAGTAATCGAGAAAATGGTGAGGTCGGCAGTGGCAAGTTCGAGCAAGATGGCCAGTTCCAGCAAAACCAATACTCTTCGCCAGAGGAAGATGGAGCTGAGAACAAATCAGTTGTTGAACAGTCTTTTTCATCGGAGACTTCAAAAGAATATTGGGACGACCGGCCAATTCGTCCTCACAAGGAAAGCGAAATGAACTGGGATGAAGGACTTTCGCCAACTCAAGATCCTGTTGAACACCAGCCAGTTGATGACGAGAAGGAAGTACAAGGTGAAGCTGGTGAAGAAACACAACCCGATTACAGCAACACATCGAACAACAAGTCTACTTCAGGAAGCGGGATCGCGTGGGATGAGACTCCAGTAAGCGGCGGTAGATCTCGTCCTTGGGACGAAGCACCAGTTGGAGTTCAGAGTCACCTTGTCACTATTGCCGCTGAAGAAGTTGAGGCGTTACACTCGGAGCCACTACCGGCGAACGATGCAACAAAGGAAACCGATAGTGATGTTGTGCAAACAGAGACGGTGTCGTCGTGGGATGAAATGCCAGTCGGAGGCTCCAGTCATCGTTCGTGGGAAGAGACCCCAGTTGGCAGCGGCAATCCTCGATCATGGGATGAAGTGCCAATCGGTGTTCACAACTACTCCACTGATACTAATTATGAAGATGTGGCGTCGCACCCAGAGCTAATGAACGATGTATCAGAAATGGAAGATGAAGATCCAGTGGTGATGCAAGAAGAGACTCCAGTTGGCGCGGATTCTTCGCTTCCCTGGGATGAACGTTCAATTGGCGCGCAGAGCCACAACAGTAGCGCTGGTGATGAAAATACGGAGGTGGGGGAAGAGTCGATGGCCGAGGACGCGACAGAAGAAAGACATGAAACCCAAGCTGCGGTACCCGAGAAAATATCACCGTGGGATGAGATGCCAGTCGGAGGTGCTGGTCATCATTCCTGGGATGAGACTCCAGTAGGTGGTAGCAACTCACACTCGTGGGACGAAACCCCAGTTGGAGTTCAGAGCCAGCAGACTATTTCAGGTGATGAAAGCGAGGCGTCGCAATTGGAACTGGTGATTGTGGGCGAGACAGCAAAGGAAGACGACAGTGAAGTGCAAACCGAGACAGTATCATCGTGGGACGATACACCACTCAGTACCAGCAACCACCACAGTAGTGCTGGTGCGCACGTGACATCACACCCAGAACCAATGAGCGTGGACGAAGTGCACGAAAAGGGAAACGACAGGCAAATCGCGCAACATGAGCATATTGCAGTTGGTGATAGTAGCCCTCGTCAGTGGGATGAGGTTCCTGTCGGTGTTGAGAGAAGAGGCAATGATGGAGATGTGGAAGTGCGAGCAGAGTCGATGATGGAGGACGTGACCGAAGGCATCAGCGAGGATCAAGTTATACCAACCAAGAGGATTTCGTCGTGGGATGATACTCCTGTTGGTAGCAGTCGGCGTCGTGTTTGGGATGAAACTCCCGTCGGCGGTGGCAGCTCTCGTCCATGGGATGAAATCCCAGTCGGAGCTCGTATCTCGGCAGACCACCAAGAAGCGATCGCTGAAACGTTCAACTTGACTACCGAGCCTGCCACACAGACACTCGATGAGCGCTCAGCTGCGTCAAGTCTTGCAAAGCTGCTTGAGAGAGACCTCCTGAGTTCTGATCAAGCTATCGACAATGAACCAATTTCTCCGTTTTCTAGCGATCATGACCAGAAGGGAAAGCTGACGCTGGCCGACCTTGACGAGTTCGTTGAACTCGAGAGAGATGAGCTTCCAATTGAAGTGACGAGGTCCCAGTCTCCACTTCAATCACAGGAAACCACCCCAGTGGAATCACCGAACGAATCCGTACACGTGGAAGTCGACGACGTTGTGATGAACGAAGAGACTGCGGTGGATGACACATTTGAGGAAGTGTCGAGCGAAGGCTGGGATCAAGGTGCATCGAGCACTCCGATTCTGCCACATGATTGCACTCCCGCCAGAAGCGACCAGATATGGGGAGAAGTTCAAGCTAGCCCTGAACCAACTTTGGCTGAAGAAGATGATCACACTGCTGCCGCGGAAGAAATGATCGTTGATTTAACCGAAACTGTCGACATTGAGACGCATGATACGAGTCAACAATCTCCAGCGTGGAAAGAGAGTCCGACTGAATTAGCTTCCCAGAATGATGAGGATGAAGAACAATTTTATGAATCGCAGGACACAGACCAGCAGCTGCCTGACGTCACGCAAACAACACTCGCCACCAATTTGAGTACGTTTACAAAAGGAGCGCACTCAGTGGCGAAGCGTGGAGCTGTACTCAATGGCACGAAGAACCGTGTGGAGAATCGCTCGAGTGCTGGGGGACTGAGTTTCGCTGGACGCCGGACGCGAAAGCCCCAGTTTTTGCATGCGGAGAATGGAAATGGTGGTCTTTCGTTCCTCATGGAATTCGGAATTCGCGCTTATTGTCGGCACAAACAGATCCTCATCACTTCGAACGAAGACGTTTCGAAGGTTTTGTTCGAGGCAGTCGTCTATGGTGACGATCCGGAAGTGATCCTCGAAGCGCTGACCGCAGATGAGCCTCCTTGCGAAGATTGGATGACATTCAGTTCTTCAAAGGTGCGTGTGCTGTCATCCGAGCCAGATGCACACAGTTTTCTGGATGTTTTGTACGCGCGCGACTCGGGAGAGATTCCATCCACACCGAGACAGATGACACCTCAGCATACCCAGCAGCAGCTCTGCACTCCACCTCATTCCAGTGGTACCCGTAAAGCGAAAATCGATCGCATGTTCAACAGGACGCCAGTGAAGCAACAATCCACCCCAACGTACGATCTCATCATGAACAACGCAGACGTTGACAAGATTTTGGAAGCGGAGTTTGGGAACGAAGCGTGCGAGCTGAGCATTCTCGGCCCCTACAAGTATCCTACCTTGACAGGAAGCCAGATGCCTGGGAAGCTGTCGCGGTCGCCAGTCGGAAGCTTTGGTGTGGTAAACTCAGGTTTGAGTAGGTTCTCGGTCACCACCTTCCAGACACCGCCGTCGAAAGATGTCGAGTCGAATGCTAGCATTGCACCTGGGCATCCACTACGTAGTGGGGAAGAACTCCCACCTCGCTTTTCAACGCCACCACTCACAGAAGAAAATGCGAATCCGCTGAAGCGAGCAGCGTCTGCCATTGCAAAGACTCCTCCAGTACAGATTACGAAGACAGCGTCAGCACCTTCTGTCATGTCTACAGCTCCTGAAGCAGCCCCCAAACCAGTATCCACGACTCTTCCACCCGCTTCTCGACTGGGTTCGCGGCCTTCGTCAACCAGTTCTTTGCTTGGTACGAGTTCAACACTTCGCCGCCCATCTTCTCAGCCAACTGGAAGCGCCGCTATGTCCAGATCTGCTGATTCAACTCTCTCTCGACCGCGTTCGTCGCTGACATCCGAGTCGAGCGCGACTGCAACCAGATCCTCGATCACAGGCGCTCTGCCTAGACCTCAGTCATTTCTCCAGCGAAAGAGCTTCCTTCCGACACCAAGCCCGGGCAAAACCACCACTACGACTCCGAGTGCCAGTCGTAATAGCATAGCAGGATCCATCGCTCAAGCAACAGACACGAGCAATTTGCAGGCGAGACGCACCTCGTTTGGATTTGTGCGACCGAAGACCACCACCACGATCCCCAAGAAGTAGAGCTTGCAATAGGTTTCGAAGTCAGGACCGCTCATACTGATGCTCTTGTCTTCTGTATTCGATTGCTCGAGTCCATCGTTCTCTGATAATGAAAGGTGTGGAGTATAAATTTAGACGCGTCTTCGAGTGTTAGAGGTTGCGAATAAGACCCCCAGGTCTGGGCGTGAGAGGATGAATACACTTTGAACAGTCAATCGCCAACATAAGTCAAGGAAGCAAATGTGCACGAAGACGAGGTGTAATGTATCAGCTTCCCACTGCCGATAACGTCTATTGCTCTCTCTCTCTCATTTCCAGATTTGCAGAACTGCAGAGAATGACGTTCGTCCCTCCTCCTCCTCCTCCATTACCGTTGGCTTCGAGATCGCCTCCAGATCACTCCAATCCTGCTTCATCATCGCCAGCATCACCCCGCAGTCCGACTGGACTGCCATCTCCGCTGATCCCATCCACCACCGGCAATCAACGCATCTTGGTGACCGGGGCAGCGGGGTTCATCGGCTTCCACACATCGATCGCGCTGCTTGAACGCGGCGAAGACGTCGTCGTGGTCGATGAGCTGAACGACTACTACGATGTGAAGCTCAAGCAGTCGAACCTCGACGACCTGGTGGCAAAGTACTCGACTGAGCGTGTGAAGATCTACATTGGTGATCTGTGCGACCAAGCACTCGTGCGCAAAGTAATCCGTGAGACTCGACCTGCTGCGGTGATCCACTTGGCGGCGCGCGCAGGTGTACGTCCGAGTATTGACAACCCGCTGCTCTACATCCACTCGAACGTTACGGCCACGACGGTGTTGCTGGAAGCCTGTCGCCGTTTTCACATCCGCAAGTTCGTGTACGCGTCCAGCAGCTCCGTGTACGGCGGCAGCACGAAGAACTCCTTCAGGGAAGCCGACGTCGTGGATTTCCCCGTGAGCCCCTATGCGGCGACCAAGAAGACCTGTGAGCTGCTCGCGCACACGTACCACCACTTGTACCGCATCGAGTGCATCGGGTTGCGCTTCTTCACCGTCTACGGTCCGCGCGGCCGTCCCGACATGGCGCCGTTCAAGTTCATGGACTGTATTGCGCGCGGCATTCCCATTGACCAGTACGGCGACGGCACTTCATCGCGTGACTACACGTACGTTGATGACATCGTGCAGGGCGTGTTGCTGAGTCTCGACAAAGCCTCGGGCTGCCAAGTCTTCAATCTGGGTCGAGGCACACCGACGAATCTTCGGGACTTCATCACTATCATCGAGAGGTTGGTAGACAAGAAAGCGACAATCAACTTGCTACCGATCCAGCCGGGCGACGTGCCGCGCACATGTGCAGACGTGACAAAGGCGAAGAAGCTCTTGGGCTACGAGCCGACCACGCCACTGGCCGAAGGACTTGCGAAAACCTGGGAGTGGTATCGCAAGGTTTACGCTTTCCCACAGGCAGCGACTGGAAATGCGGTTATCAAGACCAAACCAAAGTAGTTGGTCTCCATTTTGCGGTGAGCCGAATCCCGTGAACGCACCGCCCAGACAATCCCAGTTTGCCTGTGTAGATAAAAATGAACCAATTTGCAGCAATGTCGGAAAATATAAGCATTTCAATTTGTTACCGATTTGCCTTACGCTCGTTCCTTCCTGGCTCGTGATGCGATCTTGTTGGCTGTGCGTCGCTCGCTGGGCTTTGCTCCACTGCACCTTGTTTCTCATGCTTGAACTGTCACGTGGTTGTTCAGCTCATGACGCGTTTCGATATAAAGCCGAGCCTGTGGAGGTGATAAATGACACTGCTTGATCGTTGTGCATGCCTAATTGCTGGAGTATCTGGATCTGCTTAGTTCTGCACACGGTACGGGATATTTCGGTCCTCGAGGAAGCGCTTGATCGACTCGGGGAGCTCGCCCGACACGGACACCGCGTAGATGCCAGGTATTAATCGCACTACGAGACGCATTCAAATACACACATACAGATAAACAGTATACTGTCAGTGTCCTCCTTTATCATTTCTTCACAGTGTGTAGATCTTCACGAGCTCACCGATGCGTTGCCATTTCGCGACCCAGCTCTCCTTCGGCTGCATCATCGCGATCATCCTATCGACAGCAGTAGAACTATCAGTAACGCATCGCATCGCACGACACAACACACACACGTATATATACAGAAAAGCACGCCAGCGCATGCGCACACACCCTTCAAAGTACGCGGACGTGCACTCGGCGACGCGTTGGCGGTTGTCCGCCATCTGCAGGAAGGCGCAGTTCTCGCAGCCCGTGTCGTAGAACTGCGTGAAGGTCTTGATGAGCGAGCAGGTCATGCAAGCGCGCAGCTCACGGAACGTATTGGGGATGTCAGCGTGCACGATGGCGTCGTCCAGCTCGTCCTCCTCGTCGTCGCGGTGCTGCGGGCGGCGGCTCATCCTGTCTTCCTAGAGCGTATTTGTCTCGTAATGCTGCTTTTTGTATTGGCGTCTTTTGTCCCCCAGTCAGATTGAATCCGGTTTTTCAGTGAGCGGTTGAATGTGATGTGCACATGGTGTGGCTGAATACTTTCCTAAAAAGTCCGAATGGGCCACTGCAAAAATAAATCAAAAGGGTTACTTATGGATTAGCAAGCCGTGATTTGAATATTTTTATTTAGAAGCCATGATTGTCAAAAATAATGTAGAGCCTAGCATTCTTCATACCCCGGTACTAAAGTAAATCGATACCGATATAGAGCAAGATACTTTGAGCTGATTGGCTAGAACCAAGCCCATCGCTCACATGTTTTATCGATTCAAACAGAATATGTATTCTTGAAGAAAGCTGTTTATTTGCTTTGATAATGGGAGGCTGCGCTGGAGAATGTGCTCACAGTACAAAGTTTACGAGAAGTGTACACTTCAGCTTTGTATGCCGCGAGAGACATAATGATCGTCTTTGTGAGCAGTTTGTGTGTATTTACACAACCTGTATCTTTGAATATTTTGTTTTTGTATACTATTGTGTGCGCTAAATGAAAAAACAAAGGTATGCTTTTAAACGGTAAAATAAAACTTATTGATAGATAGAGGTTTTTGCTCTAAAGACGCGCACAGCGATGGATAAAACCTTGCGGGTTCGCACGGGCATAGAAATTCCAAGAGGTTTTATTGTGGGCTCTCACGAGCGGCGGACGTCGGGCGGCTTCGTGGGCTCGCGCGTTTCAACCAGCCTCCCCTTTCCTTTGTTTTGGTGGTGAGGAAGAAAAGAAAAGCACTCCAAGAGCGCCAAAGCAGGTAAGTGATCATCTGACCCGTAGTCTCTCTCTCTCTGTATCTGTCCGACATGCTCGCGCGCTCCTCCGTCTCGATCGCGCGCAAGAGCGTTGCGCGCTCGTTCTTCAACTCGGCCAATGTCGCGAACCAGGTAGCCGTGGACGAGGAGTTCCCAGGCCTCCCGGTGACCCACCCGGCCGCGCCAAAGGCCGGCAAGACCGAGGTCTCGGTTACCGGCTCGGGCATCAAGATCGCGTCCAACAACACTGACCCGTTCGTGACCACGCTCGGCGTGCAGCTCGCCGCCGGCTCCCGCGTGGAGACCGACGAGACCGCGGGCCTCTCGCAGCTCTTCGCCAAGATGGCGTTCCGCGCCACTGATGCGCGCTCGGACCTGCGCTTGTTCCGCGACATTGAAGCCATCGGCGGTGTCATCAACAAGGAGGCCGGCCGCGACTTTGTGCGCTACACGATCAGTGTGCTGCCAGACCACACTGAGGCTGCTGCGCAGATCCTCGCCGAGACCACGCTGGCGCCACGCTTCGCGCACTGGGACATTGCCACCCAGAAGGAGCAGGTCAAGGTCGAGTTGGAGAAGATCGCCTCCAACCCTGCTGAGCTTGTCCTGGAAGGCGTGTACGCCGCCGCGTTCTACGATGATGTCACCCTCGGCCGCCCAGTCGTCTCGACCGAGAACCTCGCCAAGTACGACACCGAAGACCTGTGGAAGTTCTACGAGACGTACGTGAACACTGCCGGCGCCGCGCTGATCGGCTCAGGCATTGAACACAGCGACTTGGCCAACATCGCGAACGAGTACTTCAGCGAGCTGCCAGTTGGTGCGCCAATCAACCGCACCCCGGCCAAGTACGTCGGTGGTGAGTCCCGCGTCAAGACCTCGTCGCCAGTGACCCACGTCGCTCTCGGCTTCGAGACCGTCGGCAAGCATGACGCTCTCTACGGCTCAGCCAACGTGTTCCGCGCGTTGTTGGCTGGTCGCCTGAACCCAAAGCAGGCGTCTGCTTTCTTCGCCAGCCACGGCGACGCCGGTGTGCTCGGTTTCTCCGGCCACGCCGCGAACGCGGACGTCGGTGCGCTCGTGGACTCGTTCATCGCGGAGATCAAGAGCCTCGCGACCACCCCAGTGTCGGCGGAAGAGCTCGCGGTCGCCAAGACCGTCACGGCTCTGAAGGCCTACAGCTCCATTAACACCCGTCAAGGCATGGTCGAGCGTCTGGGTCTGTTGGGCGTGGCCCAGGTGCCAGTGCCATCCCCATCCAGCCTCGTGGACTCTGCGACACCAAAGTCGATCCAGGAATTGGCACAGAAGGCTTTGGCTTCGCGACCATCTGTGGCTTCGATCGGTAAAGTCTCGGTTGTGCCTCGCGTGGAAGCCGTGCTCGCCAAGTTGAAGTAAGTAGATTTTATTGGGGCCCACGGATCTTCAACACACAAGATGAGCGCAGCACAGCAGACGCGTCACTTGTCGCCGCCCATGACAAGAGGAACGAAACGACAGAACGCAGGAAGAGAATGAAGAGATGCGCACTTCGCGGCAGTTGGCAGGCAACTCGCAGGCAGCAGCGGCGTGCAGATAAAGAATCAAGAAAAACAACCACCAGAAAAAAAATATACACTCAAATGACACCCCCACAGAGCAAGCAAAGCAGTGATGTACGAGTCCTCCTCATATTGGCCTGTGTTCTCTCATGCTCACTCGTTTCGAAGGGCAACTTCTCGTGTTTAGACAAGGCAGTCAGCGATTCAGTCGGACAAGATCTTGGCGATCTCTGTGTGGCAAACCGTAGAGATGTGGAGGAGAGTGAGTGAACAAGAGCACCGTATAACCAGCAGAGTCCACTACCGGTATAAGAGGTCTCGCTATTCGCACCTTGCTTGAGCGATGCATTGAGCTCCTCGTGCTCTGAAGGGTACTGGATGGAGAAATGAACCAGGAGATCGCCTGCTACGAGACTCCCTTTTGTCGCTTCATTTTGACGGATCGGCATGCCTTCGTTTGGGATTTTCCACACCATGTCGGGGGAAACGATTTGGTCGCGTGCAAGCCGCACGATGCGGTGGTCGAGATGCTCGATTTCGCGAGTGAACCCCACCAGCGCCTGCGGATATGAATCATTCAAGATATTGGTGACTCTGTCGTGCTCACCAGGACGGACTATCATGAATGGATGAGTGGTACCTCGAGCAGCGAGATCTCGAGCTGAAGCTCTAGATCGTTGCCTCGACGCGTGAATACTGGATGAGGCTTCATTTTCTGCTCCACGAAGAGGGTTCAATCCACAAGAATCCATCCCAGCGAAGTTCATTGAGTACTTCACATTCATACAATTTAGAAATTGAAAATGTAATTGAACTTACCAGATGCACGACAACATCCCCCGGGATCGCCTGCGGGGATTGATCGCCCTCGCGAGCCAGTACCTACAGGAAAATATCAAACGTCAACATGGCTGCTAGCAGTTTGCAGTCTCCAGTAATGTTTAGTTGGGATTCCATAGAGGGTTTACATACAATTTGATCGCCATGGCGCATGCCCTTTTCAATTTCCACTGTGAACATCTTGGTTTCATGGTGATGGCCAGTTTCATGGCAGACATCGCACTTGTTCTTGGCGACTTGACCCCGCCCTTTGCACGCCTTGCAGCTTTACAACAGCACCAAATAGCCGGGTCACATGACATTGCGTATTGGTGAATTTCGATACAATACCAACCACAAGAACGATCACATAATGACAAGACAACCAGACAGACTCACATAGAGCGAACGTGCTGCTTGATTGGGCCAATTTGCTGGATGAACGTCTGGACGCCCGTGCCGTCGCACTTACGGCACGCGTGAAAGCCACCCTTTAGATCGACGCCTGTGCCAGCGCAGTGCTCACAAACGAGCTTCCGAGTCACTCCGACCTGGTTTTTGGTATAAGGTACAGCGACATGTCAACACCCAGCAGCTACAAAATGCATATTAGGCTGGGGTGAAATCGCACATGAGCTGATGCTCTACCTGGAGTTGGTGACCAGAGTACAATTGAGCCAGGTCAACCTGGATCTGGACATGCTTCGCTTCAACTTGCGGCCCTACTTAGCAAAGAGGCAACCGAACAGTATTGCAGCAGCACGGGCCAATTAATAAGTAAACGGTTTGGTTCCATGGAAAACAATAATACACGCGTGCTAGGTAGTGAGGGAGTGGCATGGAGCAGCAGCGACGTACGTGCTGGCATGCGATTCGCAAACTGGTTCTCCGAGACGACCGCTTGGTAGCTGATGTAGCCCACGAACGCCAGGAGACATACCACGAGCAGCGACATGGCGATCATCACGCCCACGCTCTCTTTTTCTTCGTCGTCTTCCTGCTCATGCTCTTTCTCGCCAACATGTCCGTCTGGTTCAATTGGACGACCAGATCGCTCAGAAAGGTCCATTAGCACCCGGCTTTCGTCGTCTTTACAGTCTGCTCTGGAGGACTTAGTCGCACGAGGACGGCGGCGGCGGTGTTGAGAATGACTATGCGCCGGATCCGCGACGTGCACGACGTCCACAAAGTCGTCGTCACTGGCTTCGAAGAGCGCATCGGCCTCATTCGAAGAGCTCTTCATCGCGCCTTTTTTCATTCAACGAGCCACGCCAATTGTGCGTGCTACTGTCTATGCGAAGAGGCACGTTGATGGCTTCAGACGTTGACTTATGTCGACTTAGCAACGACAAGAGTCGAAAATACAAGTGAAGAAAGAATCTATTGAATGAGAGAGAAAATTGCAAAGTGGTTTCGTACACCACCAGCAGTAGACAGCTATTGAAGTTGTCTGTGGGTTTGACACTAACTCGACAAGACCTGAGCTTACTCCTTCTTGTCCGTGTAGATGGAGGCGTCCGCCGGCCAGAGTGCTCCCCAGTGGGCCTTGCGCGACGCGCGATACACTTCGCGGATGTGCTTGCCTTTCGTCACACTGCGGCGCTCGAGCGCACCCTCGGGGGTGCACAGGTCCAGGTGTACGTGGCGAGTTGCAAGTAATGGGCTCCTGGAAAACAAAATGCAACATTGTCAACACCCAGATCCAACCGAGAGGCTATGTATGACAAGAGCATACAAAGGCGCTAACATACCGAATCATTCGCGCGAATCGCTGCTTGGTGTCCTTTTCGTCCGCTCCGTTCTTCTCCATGATCACATACGAGAACTTGGATCCTTTCTGGCCGTGCCATCTCTTCGGCGTCATCTCGCGAGGGCGATGCACCTGCGGCGAGCGCTGCACAAAGTGACACCAGGTGCCACCAGCAGCTGGGCACTTTTGAATACACACAAAGTAAAACCTCACAAAGTTAAATGCCATGATGCATCAGGCAGAAATCGCATGTCCACACCAAACAACATACCTCAAAGTGATGCGGGCATGGTGCGAGGATCTTGACGCTCTCTTCTTCCTCTTCCGCCACCGAATCCAAGATGAACTGACGCGCAGAGCGCACGTGGTGGGACCCCCACGGACTTCCGCGATCCACGAGCACCATGCAGCCCTTGTCGCTCAGAAGCTCCCACAGCGCCGACATCACAGCCACACGCTCGTAGTCGTTCGTGATTTCCGAGAGCACGTAGTTCAGCACGATTAGGTCGTACTTGATGCCGCTCTCGAGCTCGCGCTTCATCTCCGACATGCTGCGGCGAACGCTGAGTCCTGGAAAGCCTTCCAACACGGCCTCCGCGGCATCCACCATCGACTGGCTTGGCTCCACTACTCGGTAGCGGGTGAGGGATTCGTCATAAAACTCCTTCGCGACCCAGGACGCTGTACCTGGTCCTGCACCAAAGTCCAGGACAGACTCGGGCTTAAAATCTGGTCGCTGTTGCTGCAATTGACGGAACACGTGATGAGCGCACGCATAGGTGCCTTCCACTTCGTACGCCATGTACGCCATCGTCTCGGTCGGTCCGTACAAATAAGCGGGGATCTGTGCATCCTTGTCCAGCGTCCAGCCTATCGGATTCTTGTGCATGTCGAGCGGGATCTGGCGCGTGTTCTTCTCGTCATACACGTACTTATCGCGCAGCTTTTCCAGCTGCGAGTGCGTGCGTCGCTTCACGACGGTCGTGAGGCGACGAAGCAGCTCCTCAGGCATCTCGACGCGCTGCTGGATGCCGTTGCGCGTCGTCTCGTCGATGCTCGACACGATCTTCATCGCTTCGCGCACTTCGCTCAGGATTCCGCCCTTGCTGGTGCTGCCATCACCGGATGCTTTCGCTCGACGCAGGCGACGAGAGCGACGACTGGAGCCGCTGGATGGCACAGTAGCAAAAGCGCTGGTCTGCATCGCGTATGCGGCGTTGCCGACACGCAGCGCGCTTGTAGGGCGTAGCGCACGCGCGGTGGCGGCGACACCCGTGAGCGACTGCATCATCTTCGTTCCGACCATTGATATTGATGCTGGTGGTGTGCTGGTGTCTCTTTTTCCTCAAAAGCTGTTGGTTGGCTGAGTCCCATCAATTGGTCTGATCCACCTGAATAGAAGCCCCCATTCGGAAGAAACAGCTGGGGCTTCTAATAAGAGGACTAAAATTCGTCCAGGAGTTGAAGTGTCACATCGCCATCCCGCTCTGATTTATTATAAACTTTCAAAGGCTATGATTCGCTACTGGAAGTGACCATTTTTGGTGGTCTTATTGTTCTAGTTTAACAGGATATGCTTTATAAGAGGTTCAACGTCAATGCTGGCTTCATTACTTCGGATTTGCGAGTGTTGACCATGCATGCACCATACTGGATTTGCCCACCCACGCGGAAGAGAAGCTTCATTTCCGCATTTGCCCGCAAGCGCACAAGCGACAGCAAGCCGAAGGCAGAGAAAACCAAGAGTGAGACGACATCACACGAAGCAAATTCTCATGAAGCCCTCACTCGCCAACGCGCTCATCGCCGCGCTCGCTGCGCTGGCGACGGTCACCGCCCAGGACCCGCCCGTGGACGTCCAGTCGTTCAACTTTGAGTCGCTCAGCGCCCGGGAGGCTACTACTACGTGTAGGAACCAAATCTCTGCCTTTCTCATGCTCTCGTTCTGTGAGAATACATATAGTGGATGGAAGTGCTGACGCTTTTGGTCTCTCTTGTGTGTGCGCTTGACAGCCTCGGACAGCGAGTTTGCTCTGCATGCGCTCGCGATCGGCGACTGGGGAGTGACGTCAGACCCAACTGGCTCCTGCTGCTCCAGATACAAAGGCGAGCGCGACACGGAGGCGTACAACAAGCATCGCTACGCGCAGGAGAACGTCGCGACGCTCCTCGGAGTCTCAGCTGAATTGCTCAAGCCGAAGGTTGTGATCGGGCACGGGTAAGCAAACACTGCTTTTGTTGGCGAGTGTGTCTGTGTGAAGTCTGAATGATTTGACTGACCGTCTTCTTTTCTTAATTGTCGACTTTGAACCACAGTGACAGTTTTTACTGGCAGGGCATCAACTCGAACGATGTCCAGACTCGCTTTGAAAGCACGTTCGAGTCCAAGTACAAGAACGTAGCACTGAACATTCCGTGGCTTAACGTCATGGGCAACCACGACTACGGCGGCTCGAGCTTCATCTGCGACCAAGAGTGCCAGTCCACCGAGGAGATGCTCCAGAACCTTGAAGCCAAGTTCACTCGTCAGCAGAAATACGTGAGCCCTAATGACGACCGCTGGAAACTGAAGGACCACTATTACAAGGAAACCATTCAAAACGGTGGCGTAACCGTGGACATCTTCAACGTGGACACGAACTACGCCACAGTCCACGGCGCGTCGCAGATCTGCTGCCAGTGCTACGGCTACGCTGCTGGCGACAACCCGATCTGTAAGGACCCCCACCCAGACTCGGCTGGTAAACTCTGCGCTGGAGGAAACCTCGACATGTTCAATGCGTGCATGAACAAGCTGAAGGAGTGGCAAGACGATTCGTTAGTGCAGCTGGAGCGCGATGCCAAGGCATCCAACGCGACATGGAAGGTCGTGAACTCGCACTACTCGCCTCACTTCCACATGCCCCCAGACATGTACGCAGGGTGGTACAAGGTGCTGAAGGACACCGGCGTGCACCTTTTCATCAATGGACACACTCACGCAGAGAGCCACGATTACTCGAGCAGCCACAAGGTGCACTTTGTTACGAACGGAGCTGGCGGTGGTATCCAAAGTGAAAGCATCGGCGCACCACCACCCCATGCGCTTGAGAGCGTTGGCGTCAACCAGTACGTACCTGCTGAGGAAGATCATTCTCACCAAATATGTGTAAGGTGTCTAACTTGTGTTTATTTGATGCTGTTGCTGTTGTGCAGGGTATGGGGCGCGACAGGTGAACCATACGGGTTCTTTGAGTTGTCGTTCTCGACCGAGAAGCTTCGCCTTCAGTTCATCTCCACCGGAAATGGTTGGAAGCCTGACGACCAGCAACACGCACGCAAAGTGGACTACTGCTACATGGTCCCCGTCGACGGAAGCATCGGCAGCAAGTGTGTCGCCTGAGTGCGTCTCGCTCTCTCATAGTCGCACGAGCTGCTTCGTTCAGATTTCTCCCACGTAGTTTCCCAATATTCTCCCTTGTAAATTGAAAACAAGAATTACGCCAACGCCACATCGAGGACCACTAGCTGAGGTGCATACATATCTCATGCCCTTGAGCTCCTCCCCTTTCTCTCACTCTTTCTCTTTGTTGGACGCTGCCAAATGCCTGACGCACGGACCTCCTGGTGCTTGGAAACTAGGAAGGTCGGCCACCTCCTCGAGTCAGGAGCTTCCACCCCGAGATATGAAGCTTGTTCGCCTCCTTGGTTCTGCTGTCCAGCCTTTGTGTGTGACTTGTGTGGGACCTACTCCTGCAAGCAGAGCGGTCGTCGTGGACCCTTTCGTTCGATATCACCTGTGCGTGGCTCGCAGACCATGGTTGACTCATGCTGACCGCCCGCACCCCACTTCGCCTCTCGTATGATGCCAGAAACAGGAATCGCCCATACAAACGCACTGATGTTGGTAGGTACTGGACGCACGGGATGAGTAGAAAGTTGTCCTCTTTTCTTAGTCCTCTACGGAAGATGGCTACAGTACAGAAATGACTCCACGCACGTTTGTGCGTCTTTTCTTTTCTTTCGATTTCGACTCGAGTCGAGTGCGGAGCCACGAACGAAACGCGCAACTCTCTTTTTTTGTCGACGATTGCTGGCTGCTGTTGCAAACAAATCCAACAAAACGTCACGTGCCGCTTGACGCGCAACAGGCAAAAATGGCGTTCCAGTCGTGACGGTTTTCCATCATATTTGTCGCCTCTCTCTCTCACCAGTCTGCGCGAAGCACGAATAAGAACCGCAGCAAAAGGGGAGCGAGACGGCGCGAGAACGAACACTTCATGCAGTCACCACTACAACCAGCTGGGGCGGAAGTCAAGAAGTCAATAAAGAAGCAGCCACTCGAATCCAGTGAGATCCAGCCCAACAGGCGTTGCAGAAGACAGCCCCTCCGCATGTGCAGACAGACAGACAGGAGGCTTTTGACTTCCATATGAGCGCCTCCAGTGAGGCAGGGCAGTCGAGCGGGGGAGCAACAATCGTCACAAGTCACACATGCCGAGCAAGCAAAGCCTACTTGCTGCAGGACACAGAACGCGAAGCGCGCACGGCTCGTAGAGCAAAAAAGCAATACCACTCGCCAATCCATGACGTAAGGGGGCGAGTGTTGACGTTCAAGGAACGACGGGTTCTTCTTTGCACTTTGCTGGATACCTACTTTGGGTTTTCTATGCGCATGTGTAACGTGCGCAAAAACGAACCAAGTGGACAAGAGGATGCGATATCGAAAAGCTGGGTGAGAAATCGCTCGGCGCATTTGTTCTTACAGGTTATTTGAGCAGCAAAATCGATTTGTGTAGCGAAACCATTTACAGAGAATCAACTGCTGGAGGTGTCAAATGTTTGAGCATCTCGTTTCTGATTGACCCCTCACCCTCGCCTGGCCGTCTTTTCTTTTCAGGCGTGTTTGCTAATGTTCCGGCTTTATCACATCGCATGAGAACCACTTGATTGACTGATGTGCAGGTGTCGTAACTGTGCGCTTGTGCACGACATTTGTGCACGTTTTCGTCGGATATGAAAGCTCGCGAACAGGAGCGAAATGCGTGGCGACAGGAGTTGCCCAGCAACGAGCACGAATATCATACAACCTCGCTGTCCGCCGTGTTGCATAAACGTTTAAAAGCGCGGATTCGGTCGGACGTGTCAGAAGTACAGTACGTCAGTCGCTTTTCTTTGTCAAGTGTCGTCGTTTCGCAAGCTGAAGCAAACGCTTGTTTGTGTCCGTCAACAGTGTTTCGCTCGCGAACAAACGAGAAGACACTGGCACAACTGGCACAACTGGCACTCGCCGCACAAACTTGCAAACTTGCTTCCGCAAAGTAAGCGTGTGTTGTGTGCATCGTGGTGCAGTGGACATTGAACAGCGCTAGTGATGGCGAGCGCGCCAGTGCGTTGTTTGTAATGCCACTCCGATCCAATCAGCTCTGACTTGCTGGCAAGTTTCCCTACTTCCTCACCTCGCCTGTGTCGCGGCCCTTTCTCTCGCCGCGCTTCGGAGTAGATTGGCCATTCTTTTTGTAGACATGTGTGGGCTTTGCGGCTCGGCTTTCCCTCAAATGCTTCAAGCTTTTTTGCGCAAAGATCCGCAAATGTAACCGAATTAAATGGTAAAAGTGGTGAGAATGCGTGACTTGCGGCTTTTTTGATGTGTTCGAATCACATCTCAGTGAGCGTAGTTGGGTTTGGTTTTTGAGATTCTTCAGTCCGTTCGTTCGAAATAGAAACGAATGTGAGCCAACAGCATTCTGAGCTCAAGTTGACGTTTGGTTTTGAAATCAATCCAGTAGCGGGTTGGCCGGTTCAATAGACTTTTAATTTGCTAACTAAATTGTGAGGACATTGGTCAAAATACTCATACACAAATAAGGGAAGACCGGACAAACAATCTGCAAGTTTGCGAGAATTCGCGGATGACTGATCGTCGCTCAACTTTTCAAACAAGTCTGCCGAGAGAACAAAACAAGATCATCAAACATATTGATCTTGGTTCGTTCTCTCGGACGTGCTGGTTAGGGACATCTGATGCTTGGTCCGATTTTTGGCTGGATGCCCGCGGTTCTGTGACATTTTGTGCACGATCAGGCTCGTCCTTACGCGGGTTAGGGCCATATGGTACCGGATGTAGGGTTGTAGATCGACCAAAACGCGGCATTGCGTGATTAGCCAAACAGATGAGGCGGCTGAGTGAGCGCTGATTGGGCCAAGCGCGCTGCCAGCTGGTGACGTCCTTGCTCTCGTCCCATCCCTCTCGCCACTCATTATTTTCTCCCCTTTCTCCCCCCTCGTCGCTCCACCATACAACGCACTAGTCACGGACCAAGAAGAGGCAAAACTGGTGGAGCTGAGGATGGAGACGGCGTGCACGAGAGAACAGGCAGGCCAGCCGTGCCCGTGTGATTCATTCAAGAATTCGACGGCCCAAGTCCACACCACACAAGCACGAAGAGTGGCTCGGCTCGGTCTCTGCGCGTCCACGGTTAAAGACAGTTCGAACCGCGCACAACAACAACAACCAAACAAAGCAAACAAGCAAGCGCCGCGTTGAATCGAATCCGCCCCGCCACACACACACGCGACCAAACAAGTGGTTGTTTTATTTTCCTACCTACCAACTCGTTGGTAAGTACTCCCCCTCTCTCACCCCACCCACCGTTTCGTGTCCGTCCGCCCCGTTTGAATTGCGCGCCAAGTCCGTCCGCAGATCCGCAGGAAGAAGAAGCAAGTAACCGTCTGCATGGCCTCCGCGCTCTCCTCGTACTCTACCTCGACCCACCACCACCCGCACCACCACTACCCGTCGTCGACCACAGCCATGGAGCACCACACCAACCACAGCCACATGCACCACCACCCGCACCACCCGCAGCACCACCAGGTGGACCCGGCCGCCGCGTTCCACTACGAGCAGTACCAACAGCACCAGCAGCAGTACGGCATGCCGGCCATGGGCCACGGCCACCCGCACCAGCAGAGCCACCAGCATGCGCACCAACAGAACCACCCACAGCAGTCGCAGGGTCCGCCTCCATCCGCGTCCGGTCCGGCCAAGAAGGGCGCCAGCAAGGCGTCCAAGGCGGCTGCGACTAAGGCCAGCAAAGCCGCGGCCGCTGCAGCCAACGCCGCGCGCAACACGCTCACGATCAGCACCAGCCAACCGCAGCAGCTCCAGCAGCAGCAGTCCCAGATAATGTCGCCGTACAAGTCGAGCGGCCCGAACTCGTCCGTGGACTCGTCCCCGACCGGCTCCCCGCGCAGTGACGACGGCACAGAGGAAGGCCGCAACGACGGGCTCAAGTCGAACCGGCTCTGCACGATGCCCGGCTGCAAGAAGCGCGTGCGTTCCAAGGGGCTCTGCAAGGCCCACGGCGGCGGCCGCCGCTGCATGGTGGACGGCTGCGAGCGCAGCTCCCAGGGCCAGGGCCTTTGCATCCGCCACGGTGGCGGCAAGCGCTGCACGCAGTCGGGCTGCACGAAGGCGTCGCAGTCGAATGGGCTCTGCAAAGCGCACGGCGGCGGGCTGCGCTGTCAGACCAACGGCTGCACGAAGAGCTCGCAGGGCGGTGGCTTTTGCCGCGCTCACGGTGGCGGCCAGCGCTGTGAGAAAGAGGGCTGCAACAAGGGTGCGCAGCGCGGTGGGTTTTGCGCTGGCCACGGCGGCTCCCGCTTCTGCCAGCACCCGGACTGCACCAAGAATGACCGCGGTGGTGGCTACTGCGCTGAGCACGGCGGCGGCAAGCGCTGCGACTCGACGGGTTGCAACAAGCCGGCGCGTAAGAAGGGCAAGTGCTCGTTCCACGCGAACGCGGCCAAGGGCAAGACACCCAAGGATCCGCTCGTCAGCGCACCGCAGAACATCATGGATATGCGACAGATCACGACCCCGGCGTTCAACGGCAACGGCAGTATGACCAGCGCGCCTGCGGGAGGCAAAGACGCGCGCGAGCACGCGGCAATGGACCACCAGTCGATCCGCTACCAGCGCGCCGACCTAGACCTCCGCTACGCGAAGAGCTACGACCAAGGTGCCCCAATGTCGGCTGCTGCGGCCGCCGCGGTTGCGACTTCGAGCCAGTACATGCAGATCCACGCGGATCAACGATCCTACGACCCGATGAGCATGCAGAGCCACGGGCGCCACTACATGGGCATGGACAGCGCACCGCACGCGGCCCCACCGACTGGATACTCGGCGCCGTCGCACAAACAGCAGGCGTCGTCGCACGCGTACAACCAGCGTGAGGCCATGAAGCCGTCGGGCGGCCACCACGGCGGCAACGTGAACATGTACTCGCAGCAAGCGCAGTGGTCGTCGAAGGAGAATGCCGGCCCGCCGAACGCCATGGCGGACCGCGCGAGCCTCGACTACTTTGATATGAAGGAGCAGGCGCCGCACCACCACCAGCCGTACCCGAGCAGCTCGTCGCAGTACCACCACCACCTGTCAGCCGCAGACTCGGCCGCCGCGGCTGCTGCATACAGTAACTCGCGCGGTAGCTACTACGCGCAACACCCGCACGCGGGCGGTACCTCGGGCTCGGCCGGCGGCGACGCAGCCAGCCAGCAGCAGCAGGGCATGATGTACTACTCAGCCAACGGCTACCCGCCACAGCACCAGATGCACAGCATGCAGCAGCAGATGCAGCTCTTATAGTCGGCTGCGCGCGCGATCCCTGCCCAGGTATATATTAGTCACTCTCGTCCGCCAGCGAGCGCTTAGAACATAGAGTCAGTCGTCCAGCAGCTCCACAGAAGAAGAACGCGATGAGTCAGAAGAAGATAGAGAACACCATTTAGATTTAGGACCAACCCCAATTTTGTCAACAAACGAACGCATTTTTGACCACATTTTCCGTAGCTCTTCGCCGGCTTGTCTTGAAGTGTCAACTTGAGACTTGAGACTGCTGCATTGTTGAATGCTCTGCCGGACAGGCGAAGCTCGTGTGGACGGACGCACGACGGACGTCAGTGTGTGCACATCTTGGTCATTTGCGTGGCGGCGTTTGTCATGCTACGATGGTGGAGGCGGATGGCCGAACTCTGTGCTGCTGGCGATTCTGGTTGCTGCTGCTGACTACTGGCGCTGTTCGAGAGACGAGAAGCGGCATCTCTGGACTGCGGATGTCGTCCCCTTTTGAACAATCCATGCTGATTTGTCTGCTGCTTCTGAGGTTGCTGCTGCTGCTTTGAGTAGAGTTGTTGTTGGTGGTGGTGCTCTGGTTGGAGTTAGTGGTGAATCGTGAGCGAGCGCGCCGTTTTTCGCGCAAGTAGGTCGCGATCGCAGCTTTCGGCAGCGAGAAGATGCCCGAAGTATGTCTAGTGGAGGAGCTCAACGGTTCTTGGTCAGTTGTGGTTGAGGTGGAGATGCGAAAGCCTCCTTTGCCTGTGTAGTGGTGGCGATAGCACTGGAGCAGTTCATATTCCTAAAATCAAGAAAGCACAAATAGAACAGAATTAGTGCTGAAATGGAAGAAGGTCAGGCAATTGTGCAATGGTAGAGTAGTTAAATCGTACCATGCCAGCGTAGACGCGCAGCAAGGCCGGTGCCTGGTGCGCTCGCTCTGGCTCATACTTTTGCAAAAGCGCTTGGAACTCTCGCTGCCAAAGTGCGCGATTTTCGTGGAGCTGCTCGCTCTGGGTGGTCTCAATATTGACGAGGACGCTCTGAGTCTGAAGTGGACGGAGTGGGTGCACTGCCGGTCGGAACTGCATGTCGACGCCCATTCGGAAGGAAGGAAGTTGCTGGTGCTAGTGCTGATAGAGTGAGCAGTGAAGGCTGCTTACGCTTGTGAGGAGCTGCTCAAGATCGGAAATGATAGATTGCGAGAGGCCTCTCTCTCACTTTGACGTTGGCTCGGAGGATGAAAAGACACGACTATTGCGCGACGACTGGTTTTACAGCAGGTTTTTACAACAGGCAGCCAGCATTTAAGGCATGAGCGTGAGCGTGAGCATGACATGCCCCAGCCTTTCGACTTCTTTCCATCGTTCCATTTTTCACTCGCGACGGTTTTCCACTTTCCAGCGATTTTCTTCTTCCTTCAAAAAATAATCCCATCAACCTTCCAAGAAAAAAGAAAATCTCGCATGACGCGTTAGCCACCATGGACTCACAAGGGCGCGCAAGGATACTAAAATCACCTCAGCTGCCCTGATGACGAGAGAGGCGAGCGGTCTATTATTAGCAGCCGTTGCTATTTGCTCTGTCGGTTATTCTTTCGCTGGAATGAAACTGCTGCTGTTGCTGGAAAAGCTCAAACAGCTGACTCAACGGATCTTCATCGAAACGGCGCCTATCATTTTGCTTGAATGACATTGAAGCACACCGAGTGACGCGGATACACTTTCACCACCATTCACCTCACTTGCCTTACTGCAATTGCTTCAAGAGCTCCTGAAAGCAGTGGATGATCGTGCGGATGCCCTTGCGCACGCCCTCGTCTCGCTCCAGTGCATCAGAAGGGCGACGCGTCACGTGCGCAAAGTCAATCAGCCGGATGTCCCCAGCCAAAGCGCTAGCGAGTGCCGAATCGTCGCCGCCATCGGCACTGTCGGCATTCTGGAGCGCGCTGTCGTCGATTTCGCCATTGTAGAGGAACAGGAGGGAGCTCGCAATGAACTCGAGCTCCTGCTGCTCGTCAAACCACGCTCTCAGTAGCTCCAGGTGCAATAGAAACTGGGCAAATCAATCATATGACCCAGTTAGAACTGCGACAATCTCTTACCAAAAGGAAGGGAATACATTCGCACCGCTTTGAGTAATACGATGTTCTTGCGCTTGTCGCCCTCGTGGGTCGTGAAGAACTTCCCAAACGTCGGAATTAGGTCTTCTTGGGAGCGCACCTGGCGTCCAAAGTGCTTGTCGAGCTCAATGTACTGCTGATGCGCTGGATCGAACACTTTGATCCCCTGAATGCGGAAGCCCACGTGCTCCTGGAGCGGGAACTTTTGCTTCTCGTACGCGATTTTCTCGGCGCTGGCGCCATTCTCGTACGAGCGCGTGCCGACCTTGACATCCATGATGCACGGCCAGTGTCTCCCCCACGTCAAGTCGTCCATCGCTAGATGCTCTGTGCAAATACACATAATTAATATTAGGGGCAAGCCAGCCACAACATCGATCCTGAAACATATCGGATACGTACTCCCATCGCGACTTTCACTGCCTGTTGATGCCGCGTCCACCTCATCGGTGCCGTGCTCGCCAGTCGGGATCACCACCATGCCATGGTACCCAGGGATGAGCGGTCGGAGTTGTTCGAAGATCGGGTTTGCACGCTCTGTGCGGAACACCTGCTCGTAGAACTCGTGCTCGCGCTCTCCGCGGCGCTTGTTCTGGAAGGGCTTCAAGATCTTTCCGCCGTACGACTTCAAGCCTGATGAGGACACACACAACACGTCAGTGCTTCGCAAAATAGATGCAACAGCGTGCATTATGGTGCCTTGTATGTACAAAGCGCCTTACTTGTCTTCGCAGTCGCGTGACCGCCCACCTGGTGCGTCATCTCCACGAATCGCTCCACATCCGCCACCACGCGCGCTTCCTCTTCATGCTCTGTCATCTTTTTTGAGCTTTTGAGTTGTTCAATTTGTGACTCAGACTCAGATATTTTAATTGCTAGACAGAATCATAATATGATTCCTGACAACGATTGCTGTTGAGCCAAATCCCAAAAAGGCCAAAAGAAAATGATGACCCGCGTGCTGGTGCTGGGCGGCTCCAGCTACGTGGCACAGTTCATCCTGCAGCGTCACTTGGCAGCTGCATGTGGCAGCGAGTACGGTAGCGATAGCTTTGTCATGGCGTGCACCATGCGCGGGCAGCAAGCGTCGTCGTCTCCACTTCCTGCGGGGCTTGTGAGCGTCAGCACGACGACCGCGCCATCCTCACCTGCCGCCTCCAGCAGTTCGCAGGTTCGCGTGTACTGGGGCGTGGATCTCGGCACGATGGCATCGGTGCGCGAGTGCATCCGCCACTTCCGCCCCGACGTGATCATCAACTGCGTGGGTGAGTGATGGTTTGTATTGCGGTAGCTTAGCTCTGTGTATGGGGTCCATTCTAATTTACTGCTCAATGCTGTGTTGCTGTTTTGTAGCGATGTCGTCACCTGCAGCGTGCGAGAAAGAGCCCGCGAGAGCCAAGGCGATCAATGAAGTGCGGTTGCTATTGCTATCTACAACCGTCACAACAGAGCGATCATTATGAATAAGTGCTGACTCTCGTGGCTCATGGGTGTGTTGTTGTATGGAATGTGACGTGTTTTCAGCCACGAGAGCTGGTCGAGTTCATCGGCGAAGAGCTCGAGTGGAAAGTTCGCTTTGTGCATTTCTCGACCGTGAGTCCCCTTTACTGCACTACTAAAATCGCTTGGCTTGCATGTGTGTTGCATAGCTCCTCACTGTTCATCATACTTTGACTGATATTGCACAGGATTTCGTATACGACGGAGCAAATCCGCCTCCACACGGTTACAAAGAGAGCGATGCCGTCGAATCGCTCTTCTCGTCATCTTCAACAGATCCAGCAAGTCTCACAGTGTATGGCACATCAAAACTCCGTTTCGACGCGTTTTTACTTGCGCAACAGGGTAAATACGCCAATCTCAGCGGGCTCGTCCTTCGCATCGCGAACGTCATCGGCCCCCAAGCACCGCTATTTGCAGACCAGCCGCCAAAGTTCATGGAGTGGCTGCACCAGAAGCTCTTTTACGACGCTAGCAAAGACCAAGAGACTCTGCCGTCGCAGCTCAGGCTCTGGAGCGACGAGGTCCGATCATTCATTTACGTGCGCGACTTGGCAGCAATTGTCTTCGAGCTCTTGGAAAGGAGTGGGGATGACTTGTTCCAGGCAGAAACGCCAACTTTGTCACCGCATTTCCTGCTGCTCAACATTGGTTTATGATGCTTTTTTTTGGTATTGTGAGAGTTTGTCTTATCTGGAAACACTAACTCTCTCTTTCGTTTGTGTTGACTCCTCTTGTAGGAGGCATCGATACGCTCTCGCGGGTGGAGCTCGCCAAAAGATATTGCGAGGCGTGTCAGCGCATCAATCCTCAAGGAATAACTTCACACGCTGCAATTGCTCCAACGTCGCGGACTTCAGTGGATCTCGGCTACCATCCGCCTCTAAATGCGTTTTTGAACACCGCTCGGCTACGTCAACAGCTCCCGTCGCTTGCATTGACGCCTACAGACAGGATCATGGACGAGATCAGTCGCGAGCTCCTCACATAGTGAAAGACGTAAAGCACTTTGATGTCATTTTGGCTTTTTTTTTTATTAATCTGCGTGTCGATTTGTTGAAAATGAAAAAGGGAATTGGTGCAGCTTGCTAGTTTGCAGCAGCGGATAAAGAAAAAAGTGAAATACAAAGTTCACAAGACAAAAGGGAAAAAAAGTGTACATGCAAAGCACAACTTGAGCAGAGCGAACGCATGCCCCTTGCAGCATCAAGTTGTCTCAGGATCACACGCCACGAGTAAGCGCTGCGAGAAACCCCAGACAATTTACTCGAGCTCCATCACTTCACCCATCGCAATAGGAGCAAACTCCGCTGGCAACAGGTAGTCTGGACGTTCAATTGCCTCCGCCACCTTTGGAGCTTCGACAAACGCGGCATCGCAAAGTGCGACAGAGTAGCACGCCTGGCTTGGACTCTTACCGCTCTGAACCAGCGCGACTAGCTCATCAAACTTGGACGAAAGCACATCACATCGAGCGGCAGGAGGAAGGATGGTGCACATCGTCTCCAAAGCAACCTTTGCGAGGCGTAGCTCGTTTTGATTCTTCGCCGCACGGAACGCCATCTCCGCCGTGTATTCACACAGCAGACAGCCCATTGTCATCGATTTCTCCGCCTCCACTGGCTTCGCAATCTGATCCGTAGATTCGCACTCGTGGATACGAGTACAGATCGACTCGATGTCTTCGTTGTTCTTCAGAGCATCGATGATCGTGTCGTGATGCTTCATCAGTAAGGTGCACTACAAATCAAACAAGAACATGGTTAATATCACGGTACACAGTATCATATCAGCATGTTCATGCGGCAGTTCATACCTCCTTCGAATCTGGAATCAAGCGGCAGATCGAGTTCATCTCAGCGGTGAAAGTCGCAAGACTCGCAGGCTTGGCAACCATCGAAGCAAGCAGCAACGAGTTCTGCTTGCAAATGGTGCAGCGAGATGGAGACAGGCTTGAGTCCAAGAATCTCAGATCCGACAGCTTCACAGACGCAGCCTCGTCTGCACTGGTGCAGAACTTCAACGCTTGACAGATTTCATGTGGCGGCTTGCCGGACTTCAACTGTGACACTGCAGTGTCGAACATTTTCAAATCGGCGTGGCACTGTAAATGTGAACACAAACATTAGATCAGCATCCGATTCAAGCACAAACGATAGTTCCCGAATGCATACCTTGTCATCGGATGGAAGCAGCCCGCAGACAATTCCCGCAGCTTCACGGGCTTCCTGAACTTCACCTGGGTTCTGGTTGAGGGCAAACTCCAAGACAGTGACAACACCGCTGCAGTACGCGCAAGAGTTGTTCCCCTTTCCTGAATTCTGAACTGGTGGAGCCACCTCCTTCGTCTTCAAACCGCTTGCGTTCGCTTTGCAAAACTTCATATCATGGCAGATCGCCTTTGGCTTTTCACCCTTCTTGAGAGAATCAATCACCTTGTCCAATTCGTCCATGACAGGGCGGCACTTCACAATCACAACATAAAAAACAAGTCAGCAACAACACACACAACGTAGTAGAGGGAGTGTAGTAGAATGTGAGGAGCGCACCTTCGACTCTGATGGGAGGAATCCACACACCAAGTCTCCAATCTGACGAATCTGGTCGATCTGTGAAGGATCTTCAGCGAGAGCAACTTCAAGAATACTCGCCAGCTGCGTGCAAACAAAGCATCCGTCAATTGCAGATTCCATGGAGTTCTTCACAATCTTGACAAGATGCTGGTCGAAAGAAGCAAGATCTTCGATCCTGTGAGCGGTGCTCACAAGGGCTTTCGTCTTCACATCACAGTACTTCAAGGACGTGCAAATCTCACGAGGGTGCTTTCCCTTCTTCAGCTGGTCAATGATGATGTCCAACTTGTCGACGTACTGGTGACAAATGTTGTCGGGTCCCAAGAAACCACAGATCATGTCAGCGTACTCACGGATCTCGTTCACTTGGTCCGCATCCTCTTGCATGATGATCTGCACGAGCGTCGCAACGTAGTCACAGTAGAAGCACTTCTTGTTGTCCTGGACGTCCACAGCACGGTTGTTCACCACAAAAGCAGTCAACGCCTTCTGGAAAGGCTCAGCATCAGCCTTCGACTTCGAAGTGCAGTACTTCAAGCCGACACAGATGTCGCGAGGGTGCTTGCCTTGCTTCAGCTGGTCAATCATCGCATCAAACTTGTCGACGTACTGGTGACAGACGTTGTCTGGACCCAAAAAGCCGCAGATCATGTCCGCGTACTCACGAATCTCGTTCACTTGGTCCGCGTCTTGCTGCAGGATGATCTGCATGGCGATCGCGATGTAGTCGCAGTACAAGCAGGTCTTCTTGTCTTGACTGGTGAACGTGAACGCGGTCACCGTCGTCTGGGTAGAAGCATCGATAGCGCTAAGCTTCGCACCGCAATACTTCATCACCGCACAAATCTCACGAGGGTGCTTTCCCTTCTTCAGCTCGTCGATCACAGTGTCCAGCTTGGTAACATACTGGTGGCACTGGTTTGTATCGCCCAACATGCCGCAGATCATATCCGCATACATGCGGATCTCACCGACGTGGTCAGGGTCCTCCTGCAAGGCGACCTGGATCAGCGTAGTGACATAGTCACAGTAGAAACACTTCTTGTTGTCCTGGCTCATGTCACGCTGCACGAGTGGCATGAGCGCGGTCAGAGCTTCTTCAACAGACGCATCTGGAGCTCCGATCGCGAGCGCATTGTCCTTCTTGCAAATGTTCAGCGCTTCACAGATCACACTCGGTTTCTTGTCCTGCTTCACCCAGCCGACAATTTTGTCGTAGTTCGTCACGAGCAAGTCGCACTTGCAGTCTTTCGGGGAAATTGTGCAGCCCCATTTGATGAGTGTGCGCACATTGTTCAGCTGAGATGGAATGATCTCGTTGACCTTGGCCACAACGTACACAATGTGCATGCAGTAGAAGCACGCATGGTCTTCGCTCTCGTCCTTCACGAGTACGTTTGCGGTCAAATCAGACAGCTGCTGCAACTGGTTCTTCTTCTCACACATCATGATCCGGAGACAGACTGTTGCTGGGTCGGTACCGTGCTTCAGCCAGTCCACAATTTGGTCGTACTGCTTGAGGAATGTGTGGCACATGGAGTCTTCCGCCATCGAGTCGCAGATGTCGCCAATGATTTCACGTACAACTTGAACTTGAGACACTTCTTGGGCAAGCGCTTGGACAATCATTTGCACGAAGCGTTTGCAAAGCTTGCACGACAGTTCACCTCCCACTTGCTTTGGTTCGATTTCTTGGTCCTTCTCGTTCACAAGCACGCACACTTGCTCATCCGTGCGTCCGTGAGTCATAAACTGGCGCACCGCGTCTTCCATGTCAAGTACACGGTTGCACTCGTCCACAAGACGCGAATCTTCAAAATCGTCGCACGACGCTTCATCAAAGTAATGCAGCGACATGACTTGGAACGCGCGCTTGAACGGCGAGCGCAGACGTTGCGAGAGTTGCTGTCGCTCTTGCTTTAGCTCGTCCTGCTCGTGGAACACCTTGAGCGCGGTCAGACACGCCAGTTGCTGTTCCTGGCGCGTCAACTCCTGCGCTTGCTCTCCTTCTTGCAGTGGGAAGAGGAAGCCTTCAATGCCATCTTCCTCGCCGTCATCCAGAATCACGATCTGCACAGGCGCCGTCTGCTGAGCATTCTCCTGCGTCGCTTCATCAAAGAAGAAGCGCTGTACGAGCGCGCTCGAGCGCTGCAGCTCCTGCGTGATGAACGAGAAGAGTCCATCGTTGCCATTGTTGTCGTACTCGCTGTTCGCAGCCGCTTGGTCCTCTGCCGTGGCGCCGGGGACGTGGGCCGCCGCAGCCGCGCAGGCGACCACCGAGAGCGCGAGCACGCGCCAGAGCTTCATGGAGATCTTGATCTTCCTTCTCGTTGGTGATTGAATCACTCGCCCGATCTTCTTGCTTTCCTTCCTGCTCTCCTTCTTCCGCCTTGGCTTGTTCTTTCTTCTCTTGGAGCGGAAAAGAGATCTGCTTGAAGAAGGCAGGCGAGACACGTGGGACGGAGGTCAGTTACGACTCATCAAGGGAACCCCCATGGTACGGATGGCATACAATCACAAAGTGTAAAAGCTGGTCGTGATGGCGAGAGAAATTGCTTGGGCGGGCAAAGGCTGTTGTACTCAGCTTTTGTAAGCTAACCGGCGCAATGAACCAGGCAGAAGGGGTGTCATTTTACGGATTTTAATCTGGAGCGATATGATAGGTGGAAAGCATTAGACTGTGCTGAGGTGGAGCAAATGTGTTGGACTCAAGCACACGCTCAGCACACGCATGCCAGAGTGACGGTCAGGGGCTTCTATTGAAGTGTGTCATTCCAATCCTGAAGCGACGCAGCCAGAAATGAGTTCAACATCATCAGCTGCTGCTATCGCCAATTGCCTACTGCTGCCTGTTGTACAAAAAGAAGGCTCGCGATGGCGTCAAGGCTCCTACCGTCTTCTCCGTCAACTGCTGCGTCACGCACTACTGCACGCGCCATGGCGACTGCTAGTGGGGCGTCGTCAATGATGAGCGACGAGGGCGAATCCTCACTGCAGGGCTTTGAGAAGCTCTTCGCGTCCGTGCTGGACCCTCAGACCCAAGACAACCACCAACGCCACCTTGCGCTCGCAAAGAACGTGATTTTCCAGAATGAACATGGGTGCGGATAACAAGTGATTTGATGAGGTGTTGCACATTGATCATAAAGGTACTGGCTAAAGCGGATTCTTGGTCGATGCAGGTGGAAGCTTGCAGAGCTGCCTATTGTGAACGATTTTCTCATGTTGCTACGCGACAAGGTGCTTGATGGACAGACACAGTTTACGGACCCACTGGTAGCAGCAGTCATGCTATGCCGCAAGGTACAGTATATAGTGTGTGCGTATGTATCAGCTCTCTGTCCCACTCCACTGTTGCTCAGTAAGTGACACACACAGTCCTAACACTTTCTCGCTGTGCTTTGACGCATGGCGTAGCCTTTTGTTCGCCAGAAATCCAACGAAGACATTTCAAATCCGTCTCTGCTTCAAGGCATTTTGCCTACTCTGGGACTACTGCTGACGTTTGAAGTCCTGGATGTGCAAGTAGTGACTGCAGAGGCACTTCAGCAGTTTGCGATTGGAGCATGTGAGGCCGCTCTGCTTTTGTGAGTTTACCGTATATGAAATGGTATTCGATCTCCTCACTTTGTGCTGTGATGGTAATGCGCCTTTACTCAGGTTTAGCGAGAACATCCAAGCCCCGCAATAATAACTCGGAGCCCAGCGCAGCTGAGGACTTTCGTCTTTCCCCGCGCATGTTCAGCCAGAACCTCATGGAAGAAACTGGAACGGTGGAGGCAATCGTCGGTGTGCTGTACGATCTTTTTCCAGACGACGAAGAGATGCAGGAAGTCGAGGCGGTTCGAGTCTCTGGGTCGAGTATGAGCACGGAGAGGAGCTTTGTACAGGATTCAGCTTTGAAATCAGTCCAAAATACAGAAAGAAGCACGCCACTGGATATCGAGAGACCGATTTCGCCCACGACACCCTCAACTTCGACCACTCCTGTCAACTCCGCAAGAAAATCGACCCCTTCCTCGACTCAGGCGATAGCTTCGAGCCGCGGGAGCGGCGAATATGACAAAGGAGAAGCGGCATTGCTGTTTACTGAAGGCGGCGTTGCTCTCAACACAGAGCAGCGAGCCGCTGCGGTCCTGTTCCCAGTCGTCGAGATCATCTACGAGCTCTCGAGCCATCAACGCTGCGCTGAAGTGTTCGTCATGAGCGGTGCGCTGCACTACATCGTGTTCATCATGGAAAACATCCGCGACCCGCAGGACGAGCTGCTGCCGCTGTGCATCGTGATTCTCTGGAACGTGCTCGAGCTCTGCCACGAAAAGATGAAAACCGTCAGAAAGTGCGCGTCGCGAAGAGATTTGCTCGTGCAGTTCCGACTCCGCAATGCCGCGTACTTTCTCGGCAACGAGTTCACGCTCCAGATGTTACTGCACGTCTTTGAGCTTTTGCTCGCGCGCGGGTACCGCAAGCAGGACAAGGAGATGCGCAACGAGTGTCTCATGATCCTCAACTTGCTCGCGCGTCGCCGGCGGTCGCTCGACTTCTTTTACTCCACTGGACTCACTACCAGTCTGCTCTCGTACGCGACAGCAACAGAGACCCAGGCAAAGAAACGAAATGCTAAGTCCACAACAACAAACAACAAATCCATGCCGTCGTCAGCGCGGTCTGTCGCGATTAATGCGGACTACCACAACTACGCGACGAACGGGGACGAGGACTTCGAGTTCAAGCAGCTGCTCTGGTACCTGCTCGCAGAGATCGTGTGCGACCACGAGGCGAACTTGGGCGAGCTTGTGCAGTTTCGCTTCACGGAGATCTTGCTGAATTACGCTACGGGAACAAGAGGCACGGGTGCTGGTAATAGTGAACAAAGTACCAAGTCTTCTAACACACAGTCTACGCAGCAGCACACGCCCGCGCAGCTGCAATTCCTGCAGATCACGGCGCTGAGCGTGCTGAACCACCTCGCGCCGTTCATTCTCGATCATTTCTTCGAGATCAACGGACATATTCTCCTTCTCGACTTCCTCAAGCAGAGCGTGATGCAGAGCGACGAGAACCTGGCCGCAGCCTGGCTGCTCATGATGCAGATCTCGCCTGCAGTCTCCTGTTTCCAGGACGAACTGGGCAACGTCGACGGCGTGGAGACTGCGCTCGCAGCGTTCGCAGCGCCGCCGTCTCGCCACACGTTTGGCATCCGCCGCAACGCGATCCTGGCGTGTGCTTCCATGTGCCGCAACCACGAGCTGAACCGAAAGCGGTTCTATCGCGCGCATGGGGTCCACATTGTGAGCCAGCACCTCAACTTTGACCCCTCGCACTCGGTTCTGGAAGAAAACATCCTCATTGGGGTCGTCGACGCCGTGCGGTCATGCATTGTAGGGGACATGGACAGTGAGACGGCGTTCATCGAAGAGGACGGCGTGCCAAAGCTGCTCGTGATCCTAGAAAAAGTGCCAAAAGCCATGAAGAACCAGGTGCTTGCTGCTCTGGCGGAGATCTGCATCAACCCCGCGGCGATCCCGAGCTTCCTTGCGTGGCGAAGCGACCAGAAGGAGACGAACAACGCCACAGCCACCCAGATCCTGCTCCGCATCTATGCAGACGAAGAAGCGGCCGAAGAGCTATGCTTGAAGGCGGAGAGCGACGCTGAGGTCATCGCACTTTCGAATGCGCGGCACAGCGCGTTCAAGTCTGTCGCGAACTGTCGAAGCCCGTTCATTGTGTCTTCACAGAAGATAGAGCTTGAGGAGAACTCCGAGTCCTCACCACCACAATCAACAACAGCAACTGAGCGACCGCAGTCGCCAGCGTTTGCGCGACTGAAAGAAGCCCTGAAAGCCGCGCAGATGGGGATCTCACCAACCGACAAGAAAGGCAACAACAGCAGCACCAAGCAGAGCTCGCTGCTCAACCTCAAGGATGCCGAGACCCATCCCGAGATCAATTTGAAGGCGAAGATCTACGCTGTGCTGGCAAACGTCTCGTTTACCTGCGGTGACCCTTCAAACAACACGAACACCCTCACGCCGAGAGACCAGGTGATGCTCGAAGTCGCTAAGGAGTACCCGACGTTCCAGTTGGGCGAGATGTGGCAGAACGTGCACTTGGCGCTCCACGCCGAGGGCATTCGTCCCATCTACGCGGATGCGCTCTACATCCGCCACCACATCGAGCATGCGTACAATATCTCGATGTGCACCAAGCATGCGCAGAAAGACATCTTCTCGCGCACCAGCGAGCTCCACTCGGCGGACGAGAGCGCGTTCTTCCAGCAGATCCTGCTGCAGAAGCACCAGGAGGCCCAAGCCGAGGCCTTCCACCGCGCCAATCTCCGACAGAACTCGACGTTGAAGCTACACTTTGACGCCAAGCGCACGCGGCTCGAGTTCATGCGCAAGCAGGACCCGACCGCGTTCGCGGCGTACGAGAGCAGCGAAGAGCGCTGCCGGCTCCAGGACCTGGCGCCAGAGTGCGACTACAGCGACCTCAACTCGCTCGCGCAGAAAGAAGCTGAGCTGTGTGGACGCCTGGGCACGCTCACAAAGCGAAAGTGAACGACAAGGTCATCAAGCCATCGTGTATATTAAGTACCACCCACTATGAGTGAATACTCCATCATTACTCTCCATTCTCGTCATCGAGGTCGGTGATCTCGGAGCGTAGCTCGTCCAGCAGCTCGTTGATGCGCTGGATGATCGCCGCGTGCTTGCTTGAGAGCGTCGCGATGGACTTCTCCAATAGAAACGTGATCGACTCGTCTGGCTCTGGCTGGTTCTCGGCATCGCGGACGCGCATTTTCTCCACCAGCAGAGCAGATGTCTGACAGGCAAAAAAACACATGAGAGAATAGATAGACAGTCGGTACAGGATCGCAGAGAATTATTGCATGCTTCGACTGACGCCATACCATCAAGAGCTTCTCCTTCTCCTCCAGCTGGATCTTGCGAATGTATTGCGCGAGCGCTGGTTTCTGCTTTTTGATCAGCGCTTTCTAATACGATGCAGAAGTGCAGTCAAGATTATAACCATTAGACCTTCATTGTTATACCAAGGAGGAGGGTCAGCATGGTTGCGGGTGTTTGCACCTCAATGTTGTTGATCTGGGTGCTCACAACAGAGAAGCGTGCCGTGATTCCTGCGGCTGCACACAACAGAATAGAAACACATACGGTACACGTCAATACTGAGCTCATAGTAAGAACAACCATAGCACGCTAATGCGATAGGTTTACGTACAGAACTCGGGGAAGAGCGCGGTCTTCTGGTGCACATCAAAGCCCCTGAACACACACACAAACAACATCCACAGCAGCACGCAGGGACAACAATCAATGAACACTCCACAATGATACAGGTTTCTCATTTACATAACCTCGCTCACTTTTGGAAATCGCTGTAGATCTGCACGCGCGCTTCTTGCATCTTGAAGAACGACTGCGCCAGCGCCAAGGCACTGAGCTGCTCATAAGACTGCTCTTCACGATCGATGGCGTCAAGAGTGACGCTGTTCTTCCGTTGGGCACTGCTGCTGCTGCTGTCTTGACTGGATCCAAATTGTGGCTGCAGCACATCAGCGAGCGCATCTGCGTCTGCGCGGCCTTCGCTGTGGTGCGCGCTTTCGCAGTGCGCGTGCGCATGTGAGGGGCGAGACGCGAGCAGCTCAAAGCACTTGTCGAAGTCCATTTTCGTATTGTGAATCTTGTGGAATCGAGCAAATGCGGTTTCAGTGAAATAAGAACAAAATCTAGCTTTTCCGAAGATTGGTTTTGACTTGTTCTTTTTCTGATTATAAATGTTTAGTTTTTAAATTCCAAAACCTTTTTTATAAAGGTTTTTCATAATCTGGAGCAAACTTATAACCTCGCATACTGTTTATAACAAGCGATTCTGTTCCACATTTTGCAACTTGCCGCAATCTTGAAAGTCCAACAGTTTGCAAAAGCCGAAGCACGAATGACTTGGACAAAGTATGCCTCGAAAACCGTGTTTTATCATTTTGAAACAATGGCGATTTGCCAGTATCAGAAAAAACGCAACAATCGTCCAAAAGGGATTTTTGCGCTTTTTTTCTGTTAACAGGCTGCACCTTTGGAGCCATCTTGTGGGATGAGCCAGCAATGATCAATGTACTGCCCTCCTTTCACGGTGTCCGACGCGCTCTTCTTGAACGTCCAGTTGTCGTCGAAGGTCACAAACTGGAGCTTCGCCTGCGTCTTTCCGAACGAGAGCTCGAAGATGCCGTAGGGCGTGTCGTGGCCGATCCACACGGTACTCACGCTGGTCGCATAGGATGGTGGGCCCCCAATGCTCTCGCTCTGGATGCCTCCGCCAGCGCCGTTCGTGATAAAATGGGTCTTGAAATCGCCGTACTCGTGGCTCTCGGCGTGTGTATGGCCGTTCATGAAGATGTGAATGCCCGTATCCGCGAGCACCTGGTTCCACTCGGCCATCATCGGCGGCGCCATGTGGAAGTGCGGCGAGTAGTGCGAATTCACGACCTTCCAGGTAGCAGTAGACGCCTTGGCGTCCCGCGCGAGCTGCTTGAGCGAGTCCGCCTGCCACTCCTCCAGTTTGTTGAGGCAGGCGTCGAACAGCGCTGTGTCACCGCCAAAGCAGAGCTTGTCGCCGCGAATCACGTTGT
The DNA here is from genome assembly GCA_038050675.1 of Globisporangium cylindrosporum. Classification (NCBI taxonomy): domain Eukaryota; phylum Oomycota; class Peronosporomycetes; order Pythiales; family Pythiaceae; genus Globisporangium; species Globisporangium cylindrosporum. The sequence continues at coordinate 86,599 of JALBZD010000009.1, forward strand.
TGCAGCTGCCCTCGCTGTTGTACTTGGTCTTGTACCCGTAGCATTGGCAGCAGATCTGCTCGCCGCCGTGCACAGTCGCGGCGTTCGTGTCGACGTTGAAGATGTCGACAGTCACGCCCGAGGCCGCATCCTTGATTGTCTCGACGTAGTACCGCGCAGGCATCTGCCAGCGGTCGTTGAACGGGCTCTTGTAGTTGCTCTGGCGCGAGAACTTCTCGTCCAGCTGCTTGAGCATGTCGGCCTCGCCCGTGCACTCGACGAACTGGTTGTCCCACTTGCCGCAGATGAACGTGGCGCCACCGTAGTCGTGGTTGCCCATGACGTTCACCCACTTGATGTCCACGAGCGACTCCTGGTTGTACATTGCCTCGAACGAGTTCTGGAACCGGTAGCTCACGTCCTCCGAGCCAAGGCCGTTCCAGTAAAAGTTGTCCCTATATGAGCGTGAAGCAGGCGTTAGGCACCGTCATATCCCACACAGCAATACAATTGAGGGAATTAAAGGACGTACCCATGGCCGATGATCACCTTGGGCTTGAGTTTCTCGGCGGAGAGTCCCAGAAGGTATGCCACATTCTGCTGCGCCTGTTGATCCTTGTAGTACTCTTCGTTGTCCACACCCGTCTGGCGGTATCGGTTGCAGCAGGAGCCGAGTCCCAAGTCGACGCCCCAGTCACCGATCGCGAGCGCGTGCAGCGAGTACGTCGCTGACTTGTCGACCGTCGGCGCTGGTGTCGGTGTTGTAGTCGTGGTCGTGGTGATTGGCGTCGTTGTCGTGGAGGAAGAAGAGCTTGGAGCTGTTGTGGTGGTCGTTGACCCAGCGGTGGACGCACATTGAAAGCCCAGGAAGGCAGCAGCTTCCGAGCTCTGACAGACCACGCTTGTGATCACGTCGTCCGAGGCGGCGGCTGTCTGTGCCAGCGCTGCGCCTAGAGCGAAGATGGTGGAGAAGAGCTTCATGAGGATCGAGCTGAAGTCTTGAACTGTTGCGGAGATCTCTCCAAGTGTCAGAATGGGATCTGGAATGTGAGAGTGACGTCCTCGTCCCCATATTCGCCAAGGAACTGCCCGACCATTCAGGTGAAGCGTTGCGCGTCTCTTCAAGATCGCGAGGATCTGTTCTCTTATCCGATGTACCGGAATGGAACAAAACGAACTTAAGTGAGTTACCTTGAAGTACACTTCAAGGCACGCCCTCGGTTCCCACCCAGCAGCTCAGCTATCTTTGGAGCCTGCTGTTCTCATGCGTGTCAAAGAGCTTTGAGGTTTTCGAGGCAGCCATGCCAGGCTTCAAAGTCTTATCAGAACCACCACTGGGCAACACCATCAACACAGACTGAATCCTATCTATATATACGGCCTCGCTAGCCTCCTGAAGTGAGGCTCGACAGCAAAGGTCCAGGGACACCCAAGCGTACTGAAGCGATCAACGAAGAAGTCCCAAGTCTCAAGAGCACCGACGATCGAACGGGTACGTGTGTGTGTGCTCAAGTGAACGATGAGCGAGATGACTTCGTGGGACAGCAATGGCGGCGAGGTGCTTCTCGCAAACCGACGCGTGCACATCATCGACGACCTGCTCGGCGCTGTACTACTTCTCGCCGCTGGTGCCTTCGCAATCTCGCTCGAGCTCACGCGGCGACAGATCTGCGCAGTCTATCAGCTCACGTTCGCACTCTGCGCGTCATGGACGCTCTTCATCGTCGGCGGACTCGTCGATCACCATCTCTCGGACGACCAGCTGAGCCTCGCACTCTACGGCTCGTACCTCTCCAGTTCGCTCACGATGTCGTATGTCTACCTCCCGATCCTGGCGACGGTCTTGGTGTCGCTGGCGTTTGTGCTGCACCTCTCGACCTGCAGTAATTGTGACTGCTGCTGTGTCATTGGCTCGAAGTACGCATCCACTTCCTCTTCTTCGAGCCACAAGCTGTGCTTTGAAGGAAGAATACGATCCCATATGTCGCTTTACGTCGCATGCTTCGTCTCGCTCTTCGTCGCAATTGGGACACGACTGAATGTTCGGCTGCGAGGATCGGCGATCAACCCCATGGGCGGGACGATCCACTGGACGATGCTCCGGTCGCCGTTCTACCTGTCGATCATCCACGTCAGCACGCTCGTCTTGATCGCTCTCAAGCTCTTTCTCCAGCATGTGCGAGGAGTATTTTTCTGGCTTTGCAGAGCTCTCATCGTTCGTGTAGCTTGCTGACTGATGCTTGTTGTTCACTCGTTTTGTAGGCTGACAAGCAAACATTCCACGACAGTACCCACTTCCGGAGCTTCTCACAACCATTGTCCACCCTAGGTGGGCAGAATGCAACTGCACAGCCAGCACCAGCGACAACAGTTGAAGACCTGATGCGTCCACCACCAGTCAAAAAGGCAAGTTTCGTCGCTAGGCAGCACGCACCCACCTTCCATGACAATGTTGTCTAATTGGTTGGATTGATCTGGTATGATTAATGATCTTCGACCAGGTTTCAGCGTCGCCGAGACGGTCGCTCGAGGGGAAGTCGACAGTGTCGCGGAGTCCGCGGTCCACTTCGAGTCTTCCTGCTGCTCCTGCAAGTCTGAAATCCGAGACGATTCCGACCAAGTCCTCGTCCTCACTGCTGTCACTATCACCAGATTCTTCTTCCAGACGAGCGCCGTTGCACAACGGTCCTCCCTCATACTCACAACAGCACCAGCAGCTGCGACACTCTGAGAACAACGGCGGCGATGTGTCTTCTCTCATCAGCAGTGACAGCGAGAGCGATGAAGACGTGCTCCTACCGAGTTTCAAGTCCACCGGACCCAACGCGCTTGTGCCTCCAATTCACCAGCATCCGCAGCTCGGCTCGAAAATTCACAAGAATTCGACCCCAACGAGCCATCGGCCACCGTCATCGGGTGGTAGAGGCTCTGGGTATGCGTCGAGTCCACCTTCGTCACCAGTGTCAACAGCATCTTCATCCTCGTCATCATTCTCGTTTTCGTCAGCTTCGACGAACGCCCGTCAGCGGATGCGAACCTCGCGGCCACGCTCCAGCAGCAACGTGTCGTCCACGTCCACGAACCTCCTGAGCGGCAGCAGTGACAGCGAAGATCCGGCGTTCGACAGCAGCAGCTACTATAGCGACCGTCCGTCTTCCGCGTCCTCCTCTGCGTCCTATGGGCTGCGGCGACGGACACCAGCCGCAGCACAAATCTTGACGATATCGGCACCAGCACCAACAGCACCGTGGACTTCACGGGACAGCGAGTGGATCGAGTGCTTTGATCCGGTATCCGGGAACGTGTACTACTACAATCAACTCACAGGCGAGAGTCGGTGGGAGCGATGATAGCGGCAGTGTAGGCAGACAGACAAACAGGCAAACACTCACGACCAAGTTCTCCAAATGCATCTAACAAAGCAGCTAATAACTTCTCCATTTTGTACAAATACAACAGCACATCACAACAGAAGCAAGATTAGGATAGAAAGTTACTTATTTGTATGTCTGCGTCTTAAACCTTGCCGGCGTAGCGATGCGTGAGCTTGTAGTTGTTGTCGAGCGACTTGAGCAGCGACTTGCCGGTCGAGTCGAGTGCGGCGTAGAGCTGCTCCTTCTCGTACGTGGAGCAGATGTCGAGCAGTGAGAAGACACCTGGACGTAGCTTCTGCTGAAGTCCCACCGACAAGTTGTCGCGCGTCACGCCCAGCAAGTACGTGAGCATGAGGTACACCACGTGCTTGCGCAGCTGCGAGTCGTGCTCCTTCATGTACCCGTAGAGACGCGCGAGGTTCGAGCTCCACTCAACAAACTGCGACGCGTGGAATCCGTCGCGTGCATCTGATTTACCTTCACTCTCCTTTGACGCGACCACGAGCAGCTGCAACAGTGCGTTGGTTGCCTGGATGATGTGGGGAGTGCCGTTCACGAGCGACGCGAAGTGATGACGCACGATGCGCAGCAAGAGCGTGTACGAGAGCATCCAGATCTGGTGGATCTGTTGCGCCGAGAAGATGGTGGCGCTCCAGTGCATCGTCGCGACTGTCAGTGGCTGGAAACCGATGAAAATGTGCGCCAACTCGTGGGTCTTCCATGTGAATAGCTCAGCTTTGCCAAAGAAAAGTACGAACACCTGGAGATTCCACGTGCACAGCACTGCTTTCTCGGACTTGGACTTTGCGCTCTCACCTGGAACTGATGCGAGCGACCGACTGAAGTTCTGGATCAGTGCTGCGACGATCGTATCTTTGTGTTGGTTCAAGTACTCGCGACGAGCAGCACTGAGCTTCCGTTCTCCCTGGAGCAGCAGACAGAGTGCTTTGAGGGCACTGACTGAGCGAGCGGATTCTGGCGCGCTCACTTCCTTCGCGATCGTCGACAGCAACAGTCGGTACTCGTCCTTGTTCGCGTTCAGAATCAGCGCCTGGAGGGCTTTGTGCGCCTGCTTGACCTCGAGCTCTGTGAGTCCATCGTTCGAAACCAAGGATAACATCACCGCGAGCAAGCATCCGTACGTCTCGATCGTGACGGCAGGACGAAAAGCCGCGAAATGATGGCAGAAGTTGACATAGAACGACCATGCCTCGTGCGAACGCGTTTCGCTCACAACCGCCTTCATCGAGTTTGCGAGCGAAGCTCCCAGCTGGCTCGACAATATGAGATGCAACTGCTGCGCTTGACCCTGGAACTTGGACTGCTGCTTCTGGTGCTGGACGTTCGCAGTCGCCGCTCTGTACTTGACAAGCGCGCCGAACACGACGAAAGACGTCGTCTCATCCAACGATTCTGAGACGTCGTTCTGCTTGAGGAGAGCGATCAGCGCTTCGATGAACTTGTTCTCTTCGTCTCCCGCCTTGCGAGTGAAGCTCTTGTCACCACTGAAGCGCAGGTCCGCGAGGGCTTCGATCACCAAAGTACTGCGCAATAGGTTGACAGATGAGCTCGCCTTCTTTGAGATCAAGCTCGTAAAGAGCTCACCAGCAAACTTGTCCGCTCCAACCGCTTCATCCAGGTAAAAGCTCAGGATGTTTCCTAACAACGGAGCGCCAATCTTGCCACTGTCGTCGCCGTCATTTGCGGCCTGCGAAAAGATGAATCGCGCGCCAGCATCGATCCCTTTTCGCACAGAAGCACTAGATTTGTAGACAACGACCGCAATGCGCTTGAAACTCGCTTGCAGCCATAAAAACAGCAAGCGAAGCGCTTCCTGGGATTGCTCGTTGCTCGTGACCGTTTCCATCTTGGTGATGGTTTCATGGATTGCAAACGCGTTCAGCAGCAAATCTCCACAGCTTGAGACATCGAGGTACGCCTCCGGAAGATTCAGCAGGAAACCAAAGAGGTGGGATACGCTTTCAAGCGCTGGCGCTGTTGAGGCATCGTACTCGGACGCGAGCGCAGCGAAAACCTTCGGTGCCACGACTTGGAACGTCCGGATTTCGTAGAACGCAGCTTCGCGCACGATTCGCGTAGCAGGTCGGTCGACGATGACTGCGGCGTTGATTTCTTCAGCCAAGTACGCTGTCACGAGCTCCTTTAGCAGCTGCTCGGCTTTCTCCTCGGGCACAACATCCAGCAGCTCCGGCAAATAAAATGCCACAGCGTCCCAACATCTCGACTCGATCACGTGGTCAGCAACCAGCAACGCGACATTCAGCAGATCCGAGTCACTGGCACTTGCAACTTCCGACGCGTGGCGAATGCTGACAGACTTGCGCAGCCAGAAGATGCAGATTTTGATGATCCCAGTCGAATCGAGATATCTGCTGTTGTTGTTGTGGCTCGATTTCTTCTTGGACTTCTTCTTGCTGGTAGCTTCAGTGTTTAGGGTCAGCAGCTCTTTCATCACGTTTGTCAAACTGTTCTTCTTCAGCGCAGAGAGGACCACATCAAATGTCTCGGCGCGAATCGCAGACATGACATCGTAAAATGAGAGCAGTTCTCCAAAGAGACCGAAGAGTTCACGTTTTTCCGCTGAGAATGCGAGCTTCTTGGCGGAAGCCGCCGTCAGTCGGGGCAAAATTGGCGCAAAGAGCGTCTCGTGGGTCTTGGAGATCAGCGACGCGACCTTTGCTTTGTTCTGTGGCGTCACATGCACTTCTTGGAGGAAGATCTGGAACACGAAGCGAACGAGGCCGATGGCGAACACGTCCTTGTTGGCACCATCGTCACCATCTTCACTGGCGGCATTGTACTTCGCGGAGAACTGCTCAGTGAACAACGTCCACAGAACCTCTAACTGTCCTGGTGGCAGCGTCATGAACGCTCGTCGAAGCACAGATTCGCACAACGAGTGGGAAAAGAGCGCGTAGAGACCCTCCGACGCTCTCTTGGACGGATCAGTCGACATGGAAGACCGCAGGAATTTGTCCAGAAGACGCATGGACTCGTACGATCGCACGAGATCGACCAGGCATTCGCTTCCCGAGCACAGCACTGTGACAAGGTCGCTGGAGTTGTGGTTCTTGTACTTCATGACGTGGCCGCCGAGGATCTCGAAAATCGGCACCAACGAGCTGTTCACGAGGTTCGGCGAGCAGCGCACGGCACTGGACACAATTTGGCACTGCTCCTGGACGAGCAGCAGCGACGACACTGTCAGAGCACCACCATCAGAAGCGGAATCCGAGGAGACACTTGCATTCACGAGGCTGAGAAACACGACCAAGATGGTCTCCATCGCTTCAAACTGTTCGCGCTCGTCTGTGTCTTCCGTGACGCGGTAGATGTCCGACTCACAGAGCGCTTTAAAGAGCGACTTGTACAGTTTAACGAGAAGGGCCATCGCGCCACTTTCAGCGGCATCAGCAGATCCCAGAAGCTCCTTGAACGCCAGGAACGACACCGCACAGAGCTCTGACCAGAATTTGAATGGCGAATACGTCGTGGATGCAGTCGCGATCACCGTCGCCGCACGCTTCTTGGTCGTCTTCAGGTCCGTCTTGGTGTCTTCGATTTTCGTGTGCGCAGCTGCGCGAATTCGCAGCGCAAATGCACCCACAAGCACTTCCATGAATCCGCCAGCCGAGCTTTTCAGGTCGAGCGCCACCGCTGGATCCGACAGAAACGCCTTGAGCTCGTCGAACAGGTTCTTCTGGTAGGACACCAGTGCCGACGCGCCGTCGTTCTTCTTGCGCTTCTTGTTCTTCGACTCACCGCTGCTTCCATCTGCGTGCTTGTCGAGCGATGTGTTGATGTTTCCACTAGCGTCAGCCTGACGCCAGATGCTCGTGTGCACGAGCGCGCCGTCGAACTCGCGGATGTGTTCAACGTCAAAGAGCGCGTCCACAATGATGCGGTCAAGCAGGTCCACCACCGAGGAGATTCCAGCAATCTGGCGCATCTGGAGCTGCACGAGCACATGGCGGTACCCGATCAGATCGCGGAGCGAGGTCTTGGCGATCGCGAGAAACACTTTCTTCTTGTTGATTTGCGATCGCTGCAGCTCCTGGAACACGACGACGATCGTGCGCATGAACGCAACATACTCACAGGATGCAGCGTTCTCGTCTTTTTGTGCAGCGAGACGCTGGACAGACGCCGTCAATGCGCGATGCATGAAATCTGAGAATACGTTGGTTGGTGGCTTGTAGAGCTGGAAGGTCGGGACTGCGTCCTTGCTCTTCTCGAGTTGCTCCGCTGGCAGGCCAAAGAGGTACAGAAGCACGTGCTTCACATCAAGAAGCACATCCAGTTCCTCGTTGTCATCGTCATTATCGTTCACAGCTCTGCTCGCCTTCTCCAACACGTCCGCCATCGCCGCGAGCAGCAAGTTGCTCGAGTTGGTCGGGATCGCGATTGCTTCGCTGTGCTTGCGCGTCGCAAACACGTTGAGCGCGAGCCGCAGTAGGCGCAGCGCGTGTTTGGTCTGTTCGGGGCGCTCGGCGTCATCACGCTTCGCCTTGGTGAGCAGGAAGATTGCAAAGTGCACCGCTTCCGTCACGATGCGGTGCCATGCGACGTTGAACTCGCACTCCGCCGCGTCCAGCAGTGCCGACTGCGGTGCGAGCAGCGCAAAGCCCGTGCGTACGAGCTGCGCGTCATTGTCGTAGCCTCGGCGCGTCTGCTTCCAGCGCACGAGCGCGAGCGTGTCGTCCCACGGGAACGCCGCGGGCGGAGGAGTCACTGGTGTTGTCATGCGTGATGCACACGCCGCTTTACCTGTTTCAAAGTGCGAAATTGCAGAATGGCTGGCCAGTCAAAACCCCGATACAAAGTTGGGTTTCCGAGTTGAGTATGTGTGGACCACACAAAATACACTTAATGGGTGATTGTGAACTTGTACACAACAAACTTGGCTAAATTGGATTTGACCAACTCAAGTTGGCTCACAAACACCATGGCTGCACTTTGAACAGACAAACAATTTGAGTATGGCTACATCTACGCGTTTCCTGCACTACTATACGATGAATCCTTTGCTGCCATTATGCTCCCCACTCGAGCATGTGCCGCCTACAGTGCACAATATAGTGTTCAGAACTATTTTACAGCATTGTATAGTATACGTGTTCAGTATACGTACAACTGGGCCATGTCCACGTTTGGTACCATCGTCCCTGGTGTCGGCACGATGCACGCTGCCGGTGGGGCCGCCGCGATGCTGCAGTGGGCGTCGACGGCGTTCACTGGCGGCGCCGCGTGATACGGAGCGGCCAGTCGCTGGTATTGCGACTGCATCCCGAGTCCCGAGTCCCGAGAGCCTTAGCCAGCGATAGATGAAACAGAACTGAGCGAGCGAGCGAGTGCGCGTTAAAAAGCCAAGCCGCCACGCACGAGATCGAGAGCACGGAGCTCGGAGCTCGGAGCGAGTTGTAAGAGCAAGTAAAGGCCATCGCGAGCGAGCGTATGAGTGGCAGTTATCTGCCGGAGTGATTGCTGGAGAGCGGTGTACTGTGAGCACACGCAGCAAGGCTGGAAACTAGGGTTGCTCGTAATGTAGAACTGGACTATAGTTGGATTTTCAGGCATTTATAGCTCACTGGTAGCTAACTTTGCTACGAGCGATAAATCTTTTCTTGTCTTCGTCGGCAGCCTCATGGCGCAGAGAGAGCAGGAATACTGCAGTACCAGCAGCGTGAGCCTCCTCCACCGCAACAACCATTCTGCTTTCCGATCGATCATCGACTCTACCGTCAAACAGCAAAATGGCTGCGAGTCACTTTAACGACACTGCTGCTGCCCCTCTCGACCCGACGCTCGAGCGCCTGCAACCTCCAATGAGGAGCAAGTCGCCCAAGCAAGGGGTTCCTAGAGTCTCGTCTGCGAGCATTGCGCTCCAGATCTTCCGCGCCAAGCTCTCCAAGTGGACTCTCCGCCTCGGATGGACCACACTCTTGCTGCTGCATCTGCTCTGCGGGGGCTTTTACGCCGGTGCAGCGTGGATTTACCACATTGTCCCAGCCACAAACCTCTGGTGGTTGCCCAGCGGCTTGGAGCTGTCCATCGGTCTCGAGCACTACCAGGCGGTTGCGGTCGTGCACCTCACGGTCGCGTGTGTTCATGGCGCGCTAGCGTTGAGGATGCTTGTGAGCTCACTCTTGGCGCAGCAGTTAGTGTTCCGACCACGAAGAAACAAAGTTGCACCGCCGCCACCAATGAGCAGTGTCACGCTGAACACTGAGTCCAGAAGAAGCATACACTCGCTTCTTCCATTACAAGGCTCCTCTTCATCGAACACCCATACTACCCTTGGGTCTACGACAACCAAACAACGTTCACAAGTGCAAAACTGGCCCAAGCTTGCAAACGAAGCGCTATTCGGCAGACACGGTCTATTTGGCGTCGAGAATGCGCACTACGACGTGATCTATTTGCTCCGTGAGAGTTTGCAGACGCTATGGCAAACCTATCAGGCATACTGCACGAGCCTGCTGCTCACGCGCGCGTGGCTCAACCATTTTTACGTCGCGTGTATCGTCGTGAACTGCTGGTCGACGCCGTTTGTCCATTTTGTGTGGAAAAAATCCGGCAACGTGCTCATGGAGCGCATCGTGCTGCTTACCACCGACATGGTGCTCGACCTACTGGTCACGGTCGTGCTGCCAACTGCGCTCTTTCTTCCTTACTACCAGGACTTCGACACGACAATCAAGGACTTCCCGCAGGCCAACTGGTACGATCCAAAGTGGTTTATCAACATGGTTTTCGAGTTCCAGCTGCTCATGGTCCAGTCCTGGAGCGGCCTCGCGTTCCGCTTGTGCTTTGCCGCCAACCTGCTCGGCAGCATGGACATCGTCAAGTCGTTGCTCGAGGAGGCGCCGAGCAACAGTAAGTGCAGCGCTCGCCACCATCTCCAGGCAGCTCCCAAGATCGCTGGGCCGTCTGAAGCCACCGTGTCTAAGCCAGCGAAGTGTGAAGCTCCATCAGTTACAAACACGGAGTTTCTGGCAACGACACCTGTTCTCCAACACGAGACCAAGCTCCAAAGCCTCGCCCACTGGCTTCTCGTGCTCTGCGGCATCCTCGTACTTTCGTTTCATCTCCAGGCAAACTACAAGCCCAGCTCCTCGCTCTGCGTGCTGGAGGTCCAGCCCTGGTTCACGCGCAAGCCCGGGTGCTTTTACTTTGAACTCAACTGCGCGCGAGCGAACGTGAGCGGGTCAGCATCCGAGTTTGACACGTTGCTGGACGAGATCGACGAGTTTGTGCTCGCGTCGTTCGACATTGTCCACTGCCCGTCGCTGGAGCTCAGTCCCAAGATCAAGCGCTTCTCGCGGCTTATTGTGCTTACGATCAGCTTCTCCAACATCGTGAGCTGGGACGGCGCCGCGGCGCTAACCGGGAAAAACCACGCGCATTTACGAAATCTGAACTTCTACGGCTCGAATTTCACGAACGAAGCTCTCCCCGAAGGTGTCCTCTCCAGCGACCCCCCCAAGCGCCTGACGCAGGTGAACATTGTGTACACCAACCTAGCAAGTCTATCAGAGGACCTGGACCAGAAATGGCCAACCTTGCAGTTTTTCTACTGTGAAATGACGAGATTAACCGAATTCCCAGACGTGCTGACCCGAATGGCCGTCGTCGACCTCTCGCTCGTGGGCAACCAAATCCACGAGCTCCCCATCCAGGTGTTTGAGAACCGAGAGCTCTATGGGATCTACCTAAACGCGAATCCGATCTCAGATCTACCAGCTAGCGATACTTTGACGCTCTCGAAGGCTTTTCTCGGTGGGGAATTCTACGGAACGAATCTGTCGATACTACCAAAGTACGTGGACGAAGCGTTCTTTCGAAGAGGCGGGTCCATAGTGGCCGGAGGTACTCCACTTTGCGCCTCGATCGCGCAGCAGCGACTGGCGCTTGAACAAGAAGGTGAAGGTGAAGAGCTGACCGGCGTGCTCTCATATGTCGACTGCGAGTCCATGTCGAGCGACCAGGTGACCGTCATCCCGTACTTCCGCATCAAAGACACAAACTTGCCTGCTGATAGAGACTAGCTGAGTCGATCTACCTTGGAATTAGAGAGCAAGTGAGAAACGAAATGAATGAGTCAAAGGAGAAATTCCGATAAACGGCTCAATTGCCATTATATTTGGCTCGGATCACTCTGTCTTCTGTATTTATAGGAAGGTGTCTCGTGGGGTTTTGATAGACTTGCGGTCCACATTTTCCATCGTTGCGTTCTCCATCACAAACTAACTGCGCACAGGCTTACCAGGACCTATAGGCCTATCATCGTCCATCACGAGAGCAAGCGGCAGTAGCGCTGCGTTCATCAGAGTTGCCTGTTTCCCATCTTATCAAGGCTGGCGAGTGTCACTATCACCAATCCCAACAAGTCAGCGTGCCGCTGCGGCCAGTCGTGGTCGAGTCCGGGTGTGAAGCACTTCTGCGACCTGATCGAGCGCGACGTGGACGTGGGCTTGGCCAAATTCAAGGCCGAACCGGTTTCTTCTTTCTTGGCGACTCGGCTGGTGGCTCTGAAGAAAAGTAGTAGTAGCCCTGGACAGCATCTGTCCCGAAGAGCTCTTGAGCCCGGAGCTGCTGATACTCTCAGCCTAACCAACATGCCAGACAAGGTAGCCGCAGTGACTCCAGAGACACCGCCAGCTGCTGATACTCTAATACCAACAGCGACCCCATCTCGACGTGGCGTGTCCGAGAGCATCCAGGTGTTCATTCGCATTCGCCCGCTGATCGATCGTGAAACCTTGCAGGAGAGAACCGCTGGAGCACACTCGATCCGTGCCACCGACCACCAGGTACTTTAACTTGTGACTGTCTACCTTGCTCTGCGCTTCGCAATACCTGTCGTGATACTTTTGATACTTAACTCTCCTGTCCACCCGCTCCTTCACCCTAGACGATCGAAGTTCGCGCCTCGGAGAGCACGCTCAAGTGCAGCTATGACGCCGTGTTCGACCACACGTTCTCGCAGGAGCAGGTTTACGAGCGCGTATCAGAGTGCACGCAGGCATTCCTCCAGGGCTTCAACGCCACGCTCTTCGCCTACGGCCAGACGGGCAGCGGCAAGTCGTTCACGATGTTCGGTGCCGAGACCGATCTCTCGCGGTACCGTCCAGGGCTCCAGAAGAGCTCCGCGGGGATCATCCCGAGGGCGATCAAGGACATTTTTGCCTCGGTCGTACAGAAAGAAGCCTCGCAGCAGAGCATGATGGTCTACTGCTCGTTTGTGCAGATCTACAACGAGCAGATCTTTGATCTGCTGCGAGACAGCAACATGAACTCACCACTGGAAATCCACGAAGACCGCAAGAACGGCATCTACGTCGAGGGCCTCTCAGAGTACGCCGTGCAGAGCGTGAACGACTGTCTGACATTGCTACAATGCGGGGAGCAGCATCGCGCCGTGCGCTCGACGCACATGAACCAGGTCAGCAGTCGCAGCCACAGCGTGTTCCAACTCATGCTCGAGCAGCGCAACAAGGACGGCTCAGTGCTCAAGTCCAAGTTCAATCTAGTGGACCTCGCCGGCTCGGAGAAGTGGAACATGGACTCTAACATGCTGGTGCGTACGGATTCAAATCTACTTTGCGCCGCCTAGCTATAGAGATAGCGATGCTAACCTTGCTGGTGTATAAATGGTGCCTACGCAGAATCACCACATCTCGGAGATGACAAACATCAACTTGAGTCTCCACACACTCGGCCGGTGCATCGCGTCGCTATCGCCCAAGACCTCGGGTCCCAAGCACGTGCCGTACCGCGACTCCAAGCTCACACGGCTGCTGCAAGACAGTCTCGGCGGTAACACCAAGACCAAGATCATCACGACGCTCTCGCCCTCGATGGACTGCATCGATGAGTCCATCTCCACTTTGAAGTTCGCTGATCGCGCCAAGCAGGTCATGGTCATGGTGCGCGTGAACGAGCAGCGCGAGATCGACCCGGCGTACGTCGAGAAGCTCCAGAATGAACTCGAGCAGCTGCGCGAGGTCGTGAGATTGCTGAAAGGTAGCAGCAGCAGCTCTAGTACAAATGATGCAAGCAACAATAGCAACAACAACAATGCAGACGAGCACGAAGATGCCAATCTGAGGGCTCGCTTGGTGCGAGTTCTGAACGAAAACACCGAGCTGAAGATCCAGAACGAGAAGCAGCAGCGGGAACTCGAGCAGCTACGCCAACGGAATGCATCCAGTGGTGGTAGTTCTATTATGGAGTCCTTACCAGGAAACGCTGGTGCGCTGGACCCAAGCGTGCAGCTTGCCAAACAGGTTTCCCATACAATTTCGTAGATTTGGTTCATGCTGTAGAGACGGATGGCTGACAATGTGTGTGTGTCTAAACACTGCTGCTAGCAACTCGAGAGCACACTGCGGCAGCTGAAGGACGCATCGGACCGCTTCTTCCGCTTCGAGATTGAAGAAGACGAACTCAAGAGCATCCACACCAAGGTCTTCCAGAGCGCGCCAGTTTCGACCATCTCCCTAGGAACTTCGCATCCAAGTGGCAGCAACGCGGCAGCGATGGTGAACGGGCTCGGAGGTGGTGGAGTTGTGAAGAACAGCAGCATTTCCAAGCCCCGACCACGTGCGTACCGAATAAATATTTATGTGTAATTCCTCATCGTTGCTCGTACTGATCTACTAGTTCATTTATCCCAACAGCTCCGATGATGAGATCACCCGGGTCGTTCAGCGGCAGCCCTGCGTCTACCAAGCCTCCAGTCGCAGGTGCCACCGATCTGCTCTATCGAGTACGCGGCCGTGGCACCTCAGTCTCAGAGAAACCTGGTACTAGTACCAACACTTTGAATGACGGTGCAGACTGGAAATCCGACGCGCAGCAGGGGAAACAAGGCATGGACGTCGAAAAGGAGCTCGAGTTGTCTCGCAAAGCGATCGAAAAACAGACGAAGCTTCAGAATTGGCTTATCGAGAAGGAGAAGCGTGAGCTGCTCAAGATCCAGCAGGAGCAGCTGTTTATCGACGAGCAGCGGCGACTCGCGGCCGAAAAGGACGCCAAGTTCTACAAACACGCGGCCGCGGCCAAGAAGAAGCTCCTGGTCGCGGCAGCGTCTTCATCATCAGGGAGCTTCAAGCCGTCGACAGCAGAGCTCTGAGAGTGGGTGGGTAGGTAGCCCTAGGTTTGGTATATCTATCTATCTATTATTTATCACACTAAATGGATCTAGAGACACAAAAAACGAAAGGAGCAGGCAGCGATAAGTATAGTAAACCCCATCTAAAGAGACTATGCTTTCATAGCTCCATACTGTTTTCACTCTACAGCACGCCGAGCTGCACGTTGGAGAATACGGTGCCCTTGCTGTTGGTGATCGCCACAGTCTTCTGTACGCGGCCGATGGAGTCGAGTGTGACCTTTTCCTTCTTGTTCCCGGGAAGCTGCACGGTCTCGAACGCCAGCGCCGCGTGCGCGTTCGTCGCAAAAGTCACGTTGCACGAGCCGCGGTTCTGCTTCGGCAGCCACTGGATCGACTCGACGGCGCTCGGCACGATCTTGGCGTTCTGCACGAAGAACGTCTCGATGTCGTTGCTCGTCACGCCCTTAGGGATGCGATGCAGACGTAAGCGGCACGAGCGCGCGATCGCCGCCTCAGTCTTCGCAGAGCCAGGTACTTGAATGAGTGGCGTCGCCGCGATGATGGTCGGGTCGACGAACGACTCTTCGTTCAGCAGAGGAGCCACCTCAGTAACTTGCTTGAGCCCAAACGCTGTTGGCTCGTACTGTGGTGGTCCGTTGTATCGTGAGCCTTGGGCGCGGCGCTGGGCATGCTCTGCCATGGCCTTTGCGCCGTGCAGCTCCAAAGCCGACGGGATAATCGCGCCGACGGGGTTGCGCGCCGCGTACTTGGCCGCAAGCATCGACGCCTGTGCATCGATCGTACTGTCATGGCCGTCCGGCATCTCAAAGTCCAGCAGGAACTTGGTCAGGCACTTAAGGCCGGGCGTACTGCGGCCGCCCTCGGCACCCATGCGCTGGTAGATCATCGCCGTGTCAATCACGCGGCGGTGGTCGATGCGCAGACTCGCGAGATCGCCGTGCACCGAATGGCCCACGACGATCGTGTCGGCGTTGATGTACTTGAGCATCTCCTTTTGCGCCTTAGCGACCGAGATCTTGGACTGCGAGATCATCTCCGGAGTGATGCCGTGAATGTCGGTCTTCGTGTCCAACAGGCGGCTCCCTTCCTCGGGCTGGTGCACGATCAGGTCCGCGATGATGTTGCGGATCATGTCGTCGCCGTCCACGGCCGAGACACGGCAGAGTGCGTTCGACACGCGCTCACCGCTGGTGAGCGGGATCGTCACGCACATCTCGCAATCAATCGCCACGACGCGCAGCGTGGTGGACTTCTTCTTCGCCTTGGGTTTGACCCAGCCGGCGTTCTTATCGTACGGGAACGTGAAGAGCTTGTCGAACTTGGGGTGCGCCTGCGTGAGCTGCACGAGCCTCTCGTACTCGTCACCTGTGACGTCGTAGCTCAGATCGGTCGTGAGCTGGCGGATCATCACGTCCCGCGCGACCGACGTCACCTGCTCCACGCGCTGCTTCTTGGTCAGCACGGCCGTCTCGTTCGCAGCAGCGATCTGCGCATGCAGCTGCAGCTTGCGCTTCTTGTGCGCGTCAGTGGCGGCGGCGGCATTCAATGACGCGATCGCGGCGGCGACAGAGCCTCCGACCATCATGATACTGCTTGCCTTGGGTTGTTCTCACTGATTGTGCTGTCTCGACGAAGCGTTGGTGCTGCTTTTGATGATTGATCAGCATCAATGCCATAGCATACACACAGGACCATGTCCAAGCCCAGCCAGCCAGTCGCATTGTAGTACGAATTTAGTGTGGGCCACCTAAACAGCACTTTTAGTAATACTTATGTTATATGTCAGTGTGTACAGTATATCATATACTGTTCGGGTATAGATGTTGCAGTATACAAACGGTAATCGACATCTCATTTCAGTTGCATTGACAAGATGATGCGCAAGACGGTGCTGGAGGCGACGCAGCGCGCGACGCAGACCCAGGCGCTCAAGAAGATCACGGCGGGCGTGGAACTGTTGCCGCCCGCGGCGGACAATGGCATCCAGTACCTGCTCTTCCAGGCGCAGACAGCGCATCAGAAGCCCGTCGCGACTGCGCCAACAGCAGCAGGTGAGAAGGAGAAAGAGAAGAAGCCGTTCCGAGACCCGTTCACCAAGGAGCATCTCGAGCAGGACCTCTTCATCACGCAGGTGCACGGCACGCACAACCTCGTGCTCAACAAGTTCAATGTCGTGGATGAACATGTACGTATTACTATGTGTCTATCCTTGTGGGGTTACCGTGGTTGCTTATGTGGCGTGTGTTATGGATTAATGTTTGCATGTGTGGACGATAATAGGTCGTGCTGCCTACGATCGAGTACGAAGAGCAGGAGACACCGCTGAACAAGGCCGATCTGCGCGCGATGTGGACAGCCATGCGCGACCTCGACGCATTCGCATTCTTCAACTGCGGCTACGAAAGCGGCGCCAGGTACGTCACCCTCGCGTGCTTGAAAAATCATGACACTGCTTGTGAGTGTGTTGTGGGTGTTAGAGACACTACCTATGACTCTAACGTGGCTGCTATTAGTCAACCTCACAAGCACATGCAGCTCATTTCGTACCCGTCCCTCAAAGCGTTCACAAACCTAGACATGGTACGATGCCAACCATCCTATTACTGTTCATATTTGCTGCTGACACTATCGCTGGTCACTGCTGAATGTACACTCTTCGTACTACTTGACATCTCGCAGCCTCCGTTACTCCATTTCATCAACGAGCGACTGCAGAGCCAGCCGACAACCGAGATCGTGCACCTGCTGGAGCTGCCGTTCCTCCATTTCCTGCACCGCGTGGATCTGGACGCCGAGACTGAGAGTCAAGTCGCCGCAGGTGCTGTTTGTTTAGCAAGCGTTTTCCCTCCATGATCCAGTTTCGCACTTGACTCACGTGATACTAAACTTGCGATTGCGATCGTCGTGGCCGTGTAATGTGCAGACCACTTGCACGGGATCTACGAAAAAGTGCGGCTACAGCTGAACGCCTACGCGTATCCAGCAGCAGCTCACGAGGAGGCGAACGGAGCAACTACTGTGCCGTCATCATCGTCATCCCCACTGCCGGTCGCGTACAACTTACTGCTGACGAACTCGTTCCTGTTCGTGATCCCGCGCAAGAGCCAGAAGGGCTTTGGGGGCATCGAAGTGAACTCGATCGGCTTCATCGGCTCCTTCTTCGTGCGCAGCGCCGAGCAGCGCGCGCTCTTCGAGGCGCAAGGCAGCCCCATGGCGCTGCTGCGCGAGGTCACGTTCCCGCCCCAGCAGCTGTAAAAAGAACGACAGAAAAGAAAAGGAAGCCATCAAGTGAAGTCAAATGAAAGCGCAGCGTAGCATATGGCTGGGCAGGCGTGCTGGTATTCGCAAACGTGTCTAGAACAAAAAATGGAAAAAGATATGAATCCATATCCATAGAGTTCAGTTCGCATGTTGAAGAATGGAAAGAGAGACAGTCGTCTCTGAGTTGTTGGTTGGTTGTGTGGGTTATGAGTTGGGTTCGTTCATGTCTTGCAAGCGAGAGTCGGAATGGATAGTGCGTATACTGAGGGAGGGAATCAGCATAATGCTGGCTGATCTGTTGTAAAGTGACGATTATGTGTGGTATTGCGATAGCTGCAGCATTGTAAATGACTAGCAAGTGTTTGTTTGTGTGGATTTAATATTAGGGCGGGGTGGATGAATAAATAATTAGGATAAGATGGACGGAGCCGCAGGGCGTATGGAAGGCCATGGAGCTGGGCTTCTCGTGGAGTCTTTTTTGGTTGGTTGCTGGGATTTGCCTTGAAGAGCAGCAGTTGCTTGGTGGTGATGGCGATGGTAAATAAGTTGGAAAATTGGTTGTTGGTTGTTTGTTCTTGGAGAGAGCGAGCGTTGCCGGCGAGAGAGCACTTCGATCGTGGAGCCGCCGAGCCAGAGAATGGATAGTCACTTGGGGAGAGCGAGTTGAGCTTACAGCCCGATGCCCGAGCCGAAGGTCTCGCGCGAGTGCGCCTTCCAGCCTTGGAGCCCCAGCTGACGGTTCTTGTTCTTGAGCAGCTCCTCAATCTGCTCCAGAAACGCGTCCTCGACCTCGAGGAACGCGAGCACGTCGCGCAGGAATAGGCAGTCGTTCTGCCACGCGCTCGGCTGCATGCGGTGCAGGATCGCGAACACGATGCGCAGGAAGCTGTTCATCTCAAGCTGGCGCTTCATCAGGTCCTCTTCGGTCGCGCCGAAGCCCAGGAACGGCATGCGCGTGAACCGCAGACGCTCGAGGAACGAGCGCGTGGCGTCGAACGAGCAGCCCTTGTCGCGTCCCTCGCAGTGGCACTTGCCGCTGCGGCTCGAGAAGATCACGGACGGGTCGTACTTGCCGCCCACGCGCGTGAGCAGCGACTTGCGAAAGCGGCGGAAGTCGTCGAACGAGCGCGTGACGAACTGGCAGGACTCGCGCTCTTCCTGGAACGCGCGGCGGCCGGGCACGAGCGTCTCGACCGACACCACATATGACAGGTTCTTGCGCGGGCCGTGGAAGTGCGACACGGACGCCGAGAGCTTCTTCAGGATCTTCGGGTCTACGCTGGACGCAGAGGTTGCGTGCGAGATCGCGGATGCCGAGGCCACGGTGGTTGACGACGCGATCGAAGACATGGACGAGCGGCGCGAGAACGACGCGCGCAGGCTGGACGCGGCGAGTGGCGAGACGCCGCTAGAAGAGGCACCAGCGGCGGCGCCATTAGCGATCGTTGGGGAATTCAGGGTCATCATGACTGCGTAGGGAGCTCTGGGGACTGTTGGGAAATGGAGAAGTGAGCACGGGCGTCCTTCTTTGCTTTGCGTGGAGCTGCCTGTGCGTGTGGAGATTCGAATAAGACTGTTGGGCGAAGTAAGTGATGGAGCGCTATCGCGTGGAGCTTGAAGGGAGAAAAACGGACTCTGTGTGAAATGCGTGGGGAAGAAGGGGGAGAGAGAGATGCGCCGCCGCTTCATAGAGAAACTCAAGCGATTCAACAGACGAAAAGCGCGAGCCAAGCAGACGCTGAAGATTTGATTGGAAAAGCAAAACGTATGGGCGAATGTATAGGCGGTGGTGGAAGATCGCTCGCTCACGACAACCCGACCAATGTGCACCGTCCGATATGTGAGGTCCGCCATCCGTGCGGAAATACAAAATCCAAGTGTAAAACTCGGCTGGTGGGCCAATACGTACCTTGAAGGCTGGGGAGTTAAGTTTGTCACTGACGGCCGGCTTTTCTGCTTGGGCATACAAAAGCCAAGATGTTTCGCGCAACCATGTAGCGTCCATGTGCATCTGCATTTTGTGATGTGAACAGCCGGGATGGACGCAAAAGTGTGTGTGCGCGAAGTGAGGGAAGAGCAAGCTTAAAACGGAGCTGTGGCTCAGAAGCAGCAACAACTCAGGCTTTAAAATAAGATTTGGCCGAGAATTAGCAGTAAAAAGCGAGCATCTGCTCGCTCATGTCACGTTTCCCGTCAGTTGGCTGGTCAACACTGTTGAGTTGTTTGTGGCCGACCACTCACCACTCACGATTGAGCCGCCCGGATTTCCAGGGAAAAAGAGCAGTATTTCAAATTCTCTACTTTGTTTTCAGATGTTTGAAAAAAACCACAGCAAGAAGGCTATTTCTATCACAAATCTGACGCAATTCTCTTCGCAGCCATGAAAAACTTTGAAGAATTTGTGGCGTGTTAAAGTTCGCAATTCCGGATAAGACTGGGTTTTTTGCATCGAAATCTGTGTCGCAATTCTGTGTTGGGCCACCAAAAACACACCAAGCTTGAACCCAAAACTGGCAGATTGGGGAAGTAAACATCCAGCAATTTTACACTTGGCTTTTGTATGCTTGATTTGGTGTCAGCTAACGCCACGAGTTGATGGGGAATCATTTCTTGACTTATCCGTCGCTCCCCTAAACCTGCACGCGCCGCTTCAGTCTTCAAGAAGAGCCGGAGCGAGTCTTGTGCGTGATGGGGGGACACAACAATTCGAGAGGATGGCCAAACACGACTTATTTTGCACCACATAGCAGACATATGTCAGTCAAATGTTCGTAACGACTTGAGAAATGACTTCACTCGCTGCATGTGCAACTCATGCCATAGCTTCAAGGCAGGTAGAGTTGGTTATGACACCACGAAGACCATCGGAATGCCAATCGACATGGTCATGCCAGTATTCATGTAAATTTACTGCATGCTGCAAGCTCGATATGAACAACATGGACCAACTGTAACCAGCTGCGAACACGACTAAGAAGCTGGCGGTCTCGCGCGTGTGACCCTTCGTGTTGGCCTCTCGGCTCTCTTGATTACATGCATCCTCACCATCCTCATATCCAAAAGAAAACCATGACAGAGCCGCCCCCACCCGAGCTGACGCAGCAGCATGATCTTGTTACCTCGCCTAGAGCAGAGCCAAAGTCAAAGCCGAAGCCGAAGCCGAAGCCGAAGCAGCATGCGCTGATCACCTCGCCGAGAGCGCTCGCAGCCAGGTCGACCGCCGATGTGATCGTCATCACGCAGGACGCCGCGGCGGTCGCTGCCATGTCTTGGAAGCAGCGCTACGAGCAAGTTTTGGGGGCTAACCAGCGGCTCAAAGACCACTTGGGGGCAATGGAGAGAGCGCATCGCAAGTACAATTAACCACACATGCATGCAATCAATCGGGAAAGTTGGCAAGTAGTTTGCTTGATTTGTATCTGAGCGTATGACCTCTATGTGCTTTGTGTACGTACTACAGAGCGATGACAATCATCAAGTACGACCCATCGTTGCCGAACAACGACGTCTTCACGAAGCAGCTCATCGAGGAGAACCGCCAGCTCCTGGTCAAGAACCGGAAGATGGAGCTGCGCCTGTTTCGAGTAAGTGGTAGATGCATGCGTGACGTTGCTGGGTCTGCAATCACGAACCATGGGTTACCTCTAACCTGACAACCCACTACACGTGCATTAGCTCGATGGTCGACCATTTAGCGTAACTTCGACCCCAACATCCACAAAAGCGTCCAAAGCAACCTCGAACGTCCGGTCTAAAACTAAAGCACGACCTGTAGCCACCACAAGGAAAGATTGCAGCGTTCAGACTGATTCTGAGCCTGAATCGCCTTCCCTAGTGAAAAAGACACATCCCTCACAGCAAGTCCTTGGGCTTCTCGGCGACCTGAAATCCCGCTTGAGCGAACTGGAGCTGGATCTCGACCGACTACAACAAGAAAACGATCTCTTGCGCCAAGAGAAAGCTCACAGCAAGCAGCTCGGTGCGAATGTTAAGAATACAGAGAACCAGTCTGCAAACTGCGAGAATCAGAAAAAGCCCACCTCACGTGAAGCGAAAGAGCATGAGGAGCTCCAGAGCTGCCTCCGGGACCAAATGCGTCAGATGGGGCTCCTTGAAGCTCGGTACCACCAGCTCGATGAGCGAGCGAGCGCGAAAGCAGATCTCTACAAGCAAACGGTTGGGCAAATCGACGAGCTCAACGAGAAGCTCTTTGATGCCCAGCAACAGCTTGTCCAACAGAAGCAGATCATCCAAAAGCACGAAGACCACACTTTTGAAGTGGAGGCGCTGCGAAGAGAGGCACATTTACTGCGAAGCGAGAATATGAAACTCAACGACGCGGTCGCGACACTCAGCACCAGACCGTTCGACGAGCTCTCGGTGGATCTACAGAAGAATAATCTGTGGATTGGACAGCTAGAAGAGACGAACAAGATGTTGGAGACTCAATTGGAGCAGGCGAAGAGAGACTTCCACGTGGCCCAGCAAATGAATTGTCAACTACGAGAACGAGTGAAGAGGCTCCAGCAAGAAAGCGAGGACCAAGCTCAAGCCCTGGAGCAGTGCAAATTGGAGTGCGAGCGCGATAAGATGGCGCAGGAGATCGCAGAGCTTCAGCTTCGGTTTTACACTGCGCCGGGAGATAAACTGCTCATGTGCGCGCTGGGCAAAGCGCTCAAGGATATGCGTGCTCAGGAGGACGCAGCCTCAAAATTCACGGGCTTCATGGAGAAAGTTGGCGACAAGAGCTTAGATAGCAGTGCGCAGACTCCTGAACTGTGTGGCAAGTGCCATACAAGCGACCAGTCTGACTCAAGATCTGAGGTGAATTCGCTCCAGAAGCTGCGCTTGGAGAAGATCTCTGATCTGACAATGCTTATGAAAGAAGATACGCAGACCCAACTTGCGAGCCTAAAGCTCATCCACGCACAGCAAATGCAGACTCTGAAGCGCAAACTGAGCAAATGGGAGCAACGCGCCAGTGAGTACCTGGACCAGATCGGAGAGCTCCAGAAGGAGAAAAGCGAATTGATGCGACGACCTCTGCAGCCGCCTCGTTTGCTTCTTGACCCCGACCAGTTGATCAAGAGCATCCCGTCTCCAATACCACAAAGTTCGATGGAGCCCTTGAGTCAAAGTGAGCAGCACGGACATGGTCGAGATCCAATGAACATCATTGAGATTGTGCTATCCGAGCTCCACTTGGCGGGCCTGTCTACATCGGAAGGACACTCAAGTTCAATTGTGCTTTTCTGCGACTACTACGACTTTGAATCACAGTTGTCTCCAGTCATCTCGGTACCGAGAGATACCGAAGATGATGCTTCCGTGGTGCCTCTGGACTTTGGGATCACGTATAAAACCTACCAAGATGCGATGTTTTTCAGATCCCCAGTAGCTCGACAGCTACGTATCGAGATTCATCAGCTCCAGGTCGGGAGCATGAAGCTCGTTGCAGTGGCAGAATTGGATCTCAATGCATTGTTCCTCTCGCCCACTGGGCAGTGCGTCATGACGCTCAAGTTCCTCAGCCCATTCACGCACACGATTATTGGGAGTATCAAGATCGAGCAATCTCTTGCGCATCCAGTCGACACATTCTACAAATCGATCCTGCGCAACAACAAGAGTGCCTTCATGCCGTCAGCATTTCCGCAAACTTTAATGCCACGAAAAGGTGTGGTAGAGATCCGCATCATCTCGCTTCTGCTCATGAAAACGTTTGTCTCTGACTTGAAACCCGCAACACCAGCTCAAAAGAGCAACACAAAGAAACTCGAATTGTCGTACCGATTTGTCGGATTCCCAGTGGTGAAGATCCCCACTGCGCTTCCGACCGCTGCCTCGAACGGTGGATTCTTTGTCGCGACCGAGAGTTTCCATTCGTTTGAAGTTGACGCGAGTGCCGATTTCCTGCGTTTCCTAATGAGATACGAGCTCGAGTTGCAGCTCCGATCTACACAAACAGCTTCACAGGATGTGAGAGATGGGGAGAGTGTCATCAATGGTCACGCGTCCGTATCGTTCAAGGAATCCCTGATGCAACAAACAGCTACCCAACCTTCGTCGTCGCCGTCGCCTGTTGTGTTTGCGAGCATCGTCGACTCGAAGAACAAAGATCGCCTGCTGGGACGGATTTCCTTGGAGATCTCGCTGTGTGGCTTCACCGAGAGTGCTCCAATCAAGTTTCTCCCAGTTCCTGCGAGCCATGTTATCCAGTTGATCAAGAAATTGTTCGCATCAACATCTCCACAAACTGGTGAACTCCAAGTGAACTGGTGGAAATTCAGAGACGTGATGAGCTTCTCGCATCTCGAGAAATCGCTACGTTACCTCTTGTACCAGAAGAAGCCGCCAACCAAATCCAACCTGAGTAACCTTGTGACCAAACTGGATGCTGCTGTGATGAACACTAGTGGTGATGGTGCCAATCCATTGCGTAACCCTTTTGCCTCGCTGGGGTCGTTTGGTGCGCTCCTTGAAAGTGACGGCATTCGTCTCAGTATGATCGACCTCGCGATGCTTCTCTCGGGATTACACCACGCTTGCAGTTCAATGATCTCCCATTCTGGGGCCGAAGCACCATCCACGAAGAACTTCAGGCTTTCAAATCAAACTTCATTGCTAAGGAGAAAATTCGCGCATTTCTGTGAAACGTGTGACGAGCAGTGGCTCCAAGTGGAAGAAAGTTTACGGCAGCGTGCTTACGCGTTGGGCTCCTTGAAAGTAGACATTCCCAGTGACAAATACACTGATGAGAACCCACTGGATCCGTCACAATCAATGATGATTTCATGGGAAACCTTTAACCAGCGCCTTGGACTCCCATAGGAACACACGAGAAGTGAGTCTAGCAGGCAACAAAGGGATCGTATTTACATTAGCGTACCAATTGGTCGCTGGCTTTTCAAAAAATGTTCTTTCGTTCTCTCATTTTCTCGAAGAGGCTATCCCAGATACTTCAGCTTTCGGATGATCTTGAACTGCTCAGGGATCTCCATGAGCGCCGCAGTCGCAAAGCCGATATCGGGCTTCGCTTGGTTGTATTTCATCACACGGTTGAAGTCCACGAACTGGAAATTGTCGAACTTGCGCGCGGGAAGCGTGTCATCGTAGTGTTCCATGAGCGTCTGCGTCATTCAATTCATACAAAAAAAGAAATGAATTAGAATGATACAATGCACAGCAGAGTCAACAAACACCAAGAAATGGGTTTGCTGAAGGATGTACCCATGGTCCGTCGCCAACCCCCACAACAACAATCGCTACACAGATGACAAAAAACGAAATAAGGGCGCTGTGAGCATATTGGAGGTCAAAGATCGACCGACAAAGAGACTGGTAGAACGTACACAATGCGTATTTGGAGGCTTCGACAATAGCTTGCGACGTTTCCTTTTCATTCGTGACTTGTCCGTCTATGTGGGGAAATCACAAGCACATTAGGATGAGCTCGCTTTATAGTCACATACCAGACGGTTATCGCTAATGTTTTTGATCGCAGTACGCACCTGCAATGATGACGAGGATATGATACGAGTTCGTGTCTTGGACCTGTCGGATGGCTTCGTAGATGATCGGCGCAAAGTTGGTCGGCCCCGCAAGCGCAACCGTGGGCGTGATCTCGTCATATCGTCTTAGCACTTCGTCGAAGCCCTGGCACGGTTTGCCCTGCGGGAGGAACGGGAACACGGCCTTGCCGCCTGTACTCGCGTCGCCGAAGCCGAACGCCGGGATCAGGTTGTCGTCGTCAAACGGCTGCAGCGTGCGGCCGATAATCGCGATCACCGACTGAATGGCGTCAATTAAGAGAGACAGCGTTCAGTCACAGTACATAGAGCGAATCCCAGGCTATTAGATGCTCAATACTAACCTGGTACGGATTCATGGCGAACTTGGACGGATCGATGTAGTGGAGACACTTCTCGCCGAACGACACCTTACCAGTCCACTAAATACAATCCAAACGACCAAAGACATGAGCACCACGTCTACGCGCATAATAGGTCACAACCCTTATGGACATGAGTGCAAGAGTGGCAGCAAGCGCGAGTGTACCGTGTTGGACTTGGTGTAGTCGATCTGCACGTGCATCAATCATTCATTTATAATGCCGAGATAGAAGCGCCATGTTAGCATATGCCTATCGCAACATGAGTGAGCGCAGAAGAGTATAGTGGCATGCAAAACGTACTCCGATGATGAGATTGGAGGATTCCAAGCCCTGTCGTCTGCACACACACATTATTATTCGCATATGGAGATCCGCATTAGGCTCACACACTGCTCTTTAATGAATGGCCTTGCAGATACATACATACATACCTTAACGCCTCCTGCAGTTCCTCTACGCACACGATTAATTAATCGGCGGCATATGTTAATCACAATGCTCCAGCTTATAAACATACACACGCACATCGCATGCCAAGAGCTCCCTCCATCATCAGCGTGTGAGCGTGCACGTACCGAACGTCTCGAACTGGTCGGGGATCGCGGCGTTCAGGTTGGAGGTGCCAGTGACAGCACCTGACGCGGGCGTGCTCGGTGCGCACCCCATGGCAGTTGGTAGAATACGTGGATCGACGGAGAAAAGAGAGGAACGCGAGCGTGAAGCGCCTGTTGGTCTGCTTGTTGTCGAATGCTGCAATAATGAACTCGTTGAGTTGATGCGGTACCGACCACATTTTCATGGGTTGCTGAAGTGAAAATATCAAAACAAGGTGTGATATTGTGGGTACATCTTTCTTTTGGGTGACATGAAAACGAGAAATTCTGTTCACCTGAGTATGAAAGCTACCTTGTTTCGGTAATTGAGGCACAATGGATGGATTTTTGGGTCCAATGTCAACCCATTCGCCACTTGTTTCTGCTCGTATCTACGCGATTGTGCTTGACTGAACAGACTGGTACATGCGCCATAGCATACTGAGTCATATACATGGATGGGACTGCTGCTGCAACGAGTCAACCTCCACGACAGCAGCAGTGACTTCGAGCCCAATGCTTACCGAGCAGTTACCGTTTACGGTCACCTAGATTCTACACATGACCTACTGTTGTGTATCGTTTGTCATTTGTCTCCATCGTCAGCATGAAAAAAGTCGATGTCGCTGTTGCTGTTCTCGGGGATGCGATCGCCAGTTGCTGGAATTAGCACGTGTGGCGGGTAGAGCCACGCTTCAATTGCGAGTCTGCGCATCGGCACTGGCGCGTATATGCCTCCAGTGTACACCTCGTCTTGCACGGTTGCTTGCTTTGCTTTCGACTTTGCTACTGGCGTTGTGTCCTTCTCCTCGCGAGCGAAGCATTCGTCCCGACGCCGATGCGTCAACTGCAGCACATTCGCCAATCCGCGATGGCTCTGGTCCACCACGTGCCACTGTACCTGTACTAGTGGTGATGCGACGCTCTTCATCGCATGTGCGCTCTTGCTACTGCTGCTGCTCTTTGCCATGTCTTCCGCTGTGCGCATCGCGTCGAGCTCGCGCACGGCCGCCTCAAAGTTGTTGTCTGCGTCCAGCAGCTCCAGCACATGCTAGTGAGAGTGCATGTGCACACACACACAGAGCGCTAGCATTGTCAGTCCTGTGTTGCATCATAATGTGCTAGTAAAACCTATCCGCCCTTTCTTACCTCTATGTAATTGATGGAGCTGGTATTACTCTTGGTCTCCTGGACAGCACTGCTGTTGAAGTGGCCGACGTCCTGCTCGCGGATGTGCACGTAGAGCACGACCGCGTGTCGTTGCTCGCTGCTGCTGCTGCCCACTCTGACCACGAACTGGTTGCGCATGCGGAGCTGCCGTTGCTGCGCCATTATGCTCGTTGCAGTTGTGGGAGGTTCTCGTTTGCTGCACATATGTTCGACTAAGTACGAGGAAACACTAAACTGTATCGTGTTGCCTGTTATGTGACTGAAACCAGCTCAATTTCCACAGGAAATCTTGCGTGTAGAATTGACGCCGAAATGCGGGCATTGCCAAATTCCCATAAGTTGCAGAAGAGGGGCACTCCGTGCAGCCTGCGCACTGAACTCACGGCTGTCCATATGCGCTGCTTTCGGTTCGTCCACGCGCTATCAGCGTGAGTAGCAGTGGTGACAAGGTCTAGTACCAAGCTGTCCGTTCGCACTACTGCGGTCACCTTCCTCCAAAAGCGTTTGCGGTCGCCTTACTTAGTACAACTGAAGTATCGTGGCCACAAGTCTTGCTAACTCTCAAGATGCTGGGGCCGCTACGCCCTAACCAAACGATGTTTCACGTTCAGTCTGGGAAGAGCTAAGCATAGGCTTTGATGGTGTCAATTGTGGCAACAACATTGCATCACTCACATCTAACTCCACACGACTCGTCGAGTATTTGATCGATTGACTGATGTCCCAAATTGGAGACAACTGCAAGTGCAGTGACTGAATTATTAATAGTCCAAGTCACTTCATTGCTCGCGTCGTGTTCAGTAAGCTTCCACGACAGAAAGCGATTGTGCAAGACCGAGACGAGCTCCATTGGTGCACGGTGATGATGGTTCGAGTGCTGCCGTCTTCAGCGATCGCCACCAGCACCAGCAACGATCCAGAGGTGCTTGTTTACGAGCTCGTTCCTCCTAAGTCGCTTCCAAAACTGGACCTGTCACTGTCAATCAAGTCGCGCTTCCTGAGTCGTCAGGGGCTGACTAGGTTCAATATGTTCGTGCGCCGACGCAACAAGATCGGACTCGCCGCGTTCTGTGGCATCATTTGCTACTTCGTGACTTTCCTGACCCCCGCGGATGCGGCGCGTGTGTTTGCGATCCTCTCGGCGCTGCTCTATGGACCAAACGTGATTGCAGCGTTCAGTTTGCTCCGCTTCGAGGTGGTGTGCTTGCTTCTTGAAGCGTACGATTTCTGGTTCTCGTCGTTCGTCAGCGCCTCCACTTTTGTGTGCTTGGGGCTCGTCATGGGCGACGTTCGAGCCATCGCGATCATTTTCGCATGGCTTGGGATCCAGAACAACATCCTTATCGATGCAAACGTTCGAGCTGTGAAGTTCTGGGTCATCTTTAACGTGTTTGGCACGATCAGCTTCGTCACAACTTGGGTTGTTGTGGCTTTGGATCTTGTCGATCAGGTGGAGCACCTCGCAATCGTCCGACTGAAGTCCTACGAAGTCTCAGCGAAAGCGGTGGTCGTCACCGGTTTGATCACAGTCATTGCACTCGTCGTGCGCAATGTCTACCGGAAGCGCCATGTATTCCAGAAAGATACTGATTCGTCAATGATCGAATGCGTGAGCTATCGAACAGATTTGAAGTATGTCGCTGTGCATGGTGATGCGGAGCGAACGAAGTTGGCGTCAACCCAGCAATCTGCGATCAATGTGGACCAGCCCGAGTTCATGAAGACCATGCGCTACGTCAAGGGCATTGGGACGGTTGATCCGAGCGACACGTTGCTCCAGTCTTCGTGGATCAAACAGGGTTTCACCTCGTTGAGGTTCGGCAACGCAGTGCACTGGCTTGGTGTCGTGGCAGCATTTGCGACTCTGCTGTCGAGTCTTGTTGGAACATTTACGCGCGGTGAAAGCGGGCAAGGCTTGCAAGCGAGTGAAGTCGTGACATTCACGCTGACTTCTGTGTACTGCAGTTTGTTTGCATTACACTTCCAGCGCAAAGTGCTCGCGGCACTCTGCACTTCGTTCGACTTCATATTTTTATCGGTGCAGCTGACGATCGTGCACGGGAGTCTCTGCGATTTTCTGCACTGGACGCTTCGCGGCTGCTTGAGCGTTGTGACGTGGTGGATTTGGATCCACTGGGTGTTGACGCTCGACGCCGTGACTCCCACCATGAGAGTGAAGCTCGGACTCCGGAAGGGCTTTGCTGCGATGGTGCTGGTCGTGTATCTCGGTGCAAGTATGCTGCTGACCTGGATGCTCGTTGCTACGGATGAGATGGTTGACATGTACAGCCGCACAATATGGAAAGGCGAGGTCTTTGGGCAACCCGCACCCGACGTTCGTCTTTTCCCATTATTCTGCAATTGCCTGCCGACGGTGATCTTGTTGTGCATTCGACTCGTGTGGCGGCTTGTGAAGAACGATTTTGATGTGCTCTTGGTGCTGGATGGTGCAGTCGCCTACACGAACCACTTGCAGACAGCAAAATGCCGGCGGTCAAGACGCTGGGGCTCAATTGGTCCTGTCCACCAAAGCTCGTGCTCAATTCGTGCAACTCCCCACACATGAACCTTTGCTTCGAAATGACGAAGTGGATGAACGAGATATAGCGAGGTTCTCAGGATAACCAACCGCAAGAATCAGGTGATCTGATGTCATCCCGAGTTTCAAGTTTTTACAGCCACTCCTGTTTATACTTAATATGTCACTTGTGGACATCAATTGCGATGCATCAAGTAAGCAAACCTCTCACTTACGAAGTTGCAGCATGACCGCTGTCGGTGTTTCACCGTCCGCTGACGCAACAGATACTCGCCGCGCCACTTGGATTTACGAGCTCCAATCTCCTGAAGAGCTACCGGTGCTCGATCTGTCGCTGTCTCTGCAGTCGTGTTTTCTGAGCCACTAAGTGAGTGTGGGGTGAGTCACAGCGATCCTGACGCTGGTATTTTGGATTCCTGTTGCGATTCCTGGAGCGAGCTCGTTGCGGTATCAAGCACTGCTGCTGCTCTTCAAGACGTGCGACTTTTGGTTCCTCAGCTGTGTCAGCATGTCGGTGTTTGTGGTGCTCGGATTGCTGATGAGCGACATTCGCGGCGTTGTGATGGTTGTAACATGGGCTGGCGTTCAAGTGAACTTCATGGTCGATGCGAATATCCGCAAAGTGCGGTCGTGGCTCCTCATGAACATTTTCGTGGTCATCTACTACTCCATCACGTGAGCAGCAATTTCCTTCTTGTTCATCGACCACATGTAAGACTTTCGAATTATCTGCTACCGACGCCGCGAGCTCCCAGCGTCTGCGTTTGTCACAAGTGGATTGCTCACGATCATCGCGTTCTCCGCTCGTAGCGTCTACTGCATGCGGCATTGCTTTCAGAGAAAATCCCAAGCGAAGTGCATCGAGTGCGTCTCGTATCGCACCAATCTGCAGTTCTTCCCACAGGGCTCAACTCCACTATACCGGTCGCGAGTCTGCGGCTTGCAGGGACCAAAATACCTCAAGTCGATGCAGTACGCGGAGCGCCTTGATGTGGAGTCCAGCCCTTCAGTATTCAATGGCGACAGCTGATGACTGCGCTCTATTGAGCAGAATCAGCAGGACGAAACTTGTCAAATGGCTTGGGATTTTGTCCCTAAGCTGCTTTGTTGGCCCGTCGCTCTCCAACGTGGTGTCGGTGGGATCTAGCGCTCATTTTCAACAAGTAAATCGCGTGATTGGGTTCGTGCTCAGTACTCTGTACCGCGGCACGTGCGTTCTCTTTTATCAACGTATCCTGTTCCTGGCGCTCGTCACATTATTCGACTCCGTATTTCTTTCGGCGCAAGTGACCGCCGTACACATCTGTGCGTTGTTCAACTGAAACATGGGCGGTACACAAATGATGATGACGTTGTGGATATGGAATCACTGGTTCCTATGTCTCGACGCGCTGCCGCCTGTGACGAAGCGCACGCTAGGGATCACCAAGAGCTTCATAGTTGCTGTGGTTTTGATGCTGACAGCCTCTAGAGTGTTGCTGATCTGTTTCCTGGTGTTCAAGGACCTGGGAGCAACCGAGATGTACGAGCGTGTCGTGGTGCAGACGACACTCGGTGGTCACGAAATGCAGATCAAGTTGATGTCAATCTTCTTTAACAGCTTCGCGACCGCGTTCGCGCTGACTCTGCGACTGATCTGGCGAGTTGTGACGTTGAAGAGCGACGTGCTGCTGGTGCTTGATGGCGTGGTCGTGTACGAGAACTACCTGGTGAGTGCGAAAGTGCGGGTGTCAAGACGCTTCGGGTCGTTCAAGGAGACAAACCAGTCATTATCGACAGCAGCGCTTGCGAACTCGCCAACGCATCTCAACTTGCAGCAATTTGAACCTGCGTCGACCCAGACCAAATGATTTGCGAAAGTACCATAGCAATGTCATCACGAAAAAGAGCTCTTCGCTTGACAGTCTCTTACCGCACCAAGAATGTTTGCGTTACCGTCATTCCTCTGAAGCACAGATGGATACAGTACACTGATGATGATATCGTTTTGATGTGTGCTTCAAAGGGAGCTCGCTCCTCAGAGCTCAGGGTCTCAATTGAAAATGCACGATGCTCAAGAAAGCGAGCTTGTTGATTTTATGGATGGTCAGGCAAACCACCGTACGCACTGAAGTAAGGTCTAACGGATTCGTCTCCGCCGACATACCAAGCCTCAACTGTTATATAAGTAGATCATTTCGAAGTTCGCGCACGTACAACATTTGTTGCTGCCTCCGATGATTGACAAATGATTCGAGGATACCGACCACACCAAGGTTCACAGCAGCAAAGAGCCTTTTACGACAAAATGTAGTCGAGCGAAAGGCGATCGTCTTCTTCTTTCTCAATGGGGAAAAACCGCGGGATCGGGGACGACGGACTCAAGCACTCGTACGGCATCTCCTCGGGCATCTTTCCAGGACCATCCGGGATCATGCTGGCATCGTTGATCCGCGCATGTGCCATCATCGTGACCACATCCCGTGGGTTCGACGCGAGCAGGTCGCTCAGACCCTGGAAGACGTCCACGTGCGCGTCATAGCGGACGATGCGGCCAGCGGGGTCGAAGTAGACCAATGTTTGCGCCGGAACGCAGAGCCTGGAACCAATAACACGCTGGACGAGCTCCTCGTCCTCGAGGACGTGTGGGAAAATGACTTCGATCGTCTCGCGCGAGATGCGACCGTCGAACTTGCCGTCGCACCGCACAATCGTGCACTCCGGATCGTTTGACATCACCACCATCGACCAATTCCGAAAGTTGCGCATATGGAAGAGCCGCGTGTAGCGCTCCCACTGCTCGAAGAGAAAGTGGCGACCGTACGCGACGGTGCCCACCGATAAAATGTCGTCCGTGCTCGAGATCATGAAGTCTTGCTCCTCTCGGTTCATATCCCTGTAGCCGTCGTTGAAGATCTTGAAAAACTGGTCGACTATTCGTATCGAGGCGCCATTGTGATTATATCTCGCGATCAGCATGCGTGTGTCACAGACGCTCTTCTGCATCTCGTAGTCCTGCACCTCCTGCTTGAGCTCGTTCACGTCGAGCATGAGGTTGTAGATCTGCGAGTTGTCGGCCTCTTTCTCGAGCCAGCGCTTCATTTGCTTCGGGCTGAGCTTACGTGATCGCTTCCTCTTCGCGGTTGTCTTCACCACAGGTGACGAAAAAGTCACAGGTTTGCTCTGGCGCTTCTTCACAGCTAAAGGCAGTGTCGCCGATTGCTTCTTTGCAGCAGGGCTCACATTTGGTCCAAATGTGACTGAAAAGTGCAGATTCGGGTCAGCTGGCATGCGTTGGCGCTGTATATCGATGTTGAACGGCACGAGAGCAACCCCTCGTGCATTCTCACTCGGAGGAGATAGCAGATCGGGCATCACAGATGACGACAGCGGCATCGAGGGGGAGGAGTTGGCCGGCATCTCGGCGGAAGTGCTGCTGGCGTCTTCGTCCACTTTGTCGCAGGGAGAAGAGAGCAGACGGGAGAGTTTCATCTTGCGTTGCTTGGCGTTGGGTGAGTGTTCAGGAGCCAGGAACTTTCGAAATGGTGGTACAAGTGAAGAGCTCATTTGTTTTCGTCAAGACGCAAGCATTGCGTATGACAAGCGCTACACATTTCTTGGTGCTCCTTGTCGCATCGTGAGCGTTTTATCCGGATTCTGTACTTTCTTGAAGCACACCAGTATACAAGTATACAAGAATGTGGCTGTTATGGCTTCAGCTGACACCATCAAAAGTTTCAGGGTATGAACGCAGCTTGGTAGTCTCACAGTTTACTCAAGACGTCTGCCAAGATGGCGTTAATGCTCATCGCTGAACTAACATCTTGGCAAATGCCATAGTTTACTCAAGTCATCTGCCAAGATTTTAAAAACTAGAAAGAGTTCCACTCTGCAGCTTTTTACGCGATGGACTGTATACCTGTATAGTTTAGCCGACAGCCAGGATTCAGATAACGCTTTAACGTTTCGCGTTTCGTGAAATAACTTTGCCCTGCTTCTCCCTTCTTGAAGCGAGCTGGTCAACTCTATTTCACAACGGCCGTAACGTCCAACACGCGCATCTTTACCCGTGTTTAAAAGGAATTTACTAGCTGCTGGATCGAGATAGGCAAGCAAAGCAGCAAGGGCAGGCAATACTATTTTCCAGGCTTCCTCTTCAAATCCCTAGGCGAGCCAAGTTGAACCTGGGACTCTCTTCTTCTTCTTCTTCTTCTCTTTGCCGGTTCGCTTGGGAGCTAGCTGATTAGCTGCTCGATTCACGCTGCTACTTAATGAGCACGGACCTTGTCGCCACTGTCGTCACTGCTTAGTTGCTTTACTGAGCAGCGTCTCAATACGCAGCATCGTGCGGTTCAGCTCGGCGAGCGCGGTGACGACAGCCTTCTGGTCACTGGCGCCAGCACCCCCACCACTCAACGCAGTTGATGCAACCGTCGCTTCAATCGAGCGGTCATCATCCGATGAAATGCTTTGATTGCGGCTCGTAGCACCGCCAGCGCCGCCGAGTAGAAGCGCGTCGCGACGCTTCATGATCTCGTCACGAACCCTCTGCGCGTCTTTCGGTGCATAGAGCACCGCTTCCGGAAATGGACTCGGCGAACCCGCGGTCTGGATCTCGATGGTGTGGATGCCAAAGCGCCGCTGCAGAAAGCCCTGCTTCACGCTCAGATCCTGGATGCGGTCGAGCGGGACGTTCTGCGTCGTGCGGTTGAGCCACCCGGACTCGCACACAATCTGCGTCGCTGTGATCGTGCAGCATTGTGCGTCAAAGTTCTTACGAAGCAGAGACGGGGCCACAATAAGAACAATCACCAGAGCGACTGCACCGATCACAAGGATTGGTACGAGTGCGAATAGCGCGATGTCACTGTCGTCAAGTATGCCCGTAGCCGTAAAGCCGTCAGCATCCACCTTGGACGAGGCGACGTTGCCTCCGGTCCACTGGAACGCGGCAAGCGGCGCACTGACGACCGCGACCCCAAGCATGATGGTCATCGCGAGGAACCTGGCTACGCTGCGGTGGTATGCGCGCGAGTTGGTAGCGTCGAACTGTACGTGGAAGTCGGCTGTAGCCATGCTTCTTGGATTCACCGTCGCGTGTGTATTTGTTTGTGCGAAGATGTATGTGTTCGATCGTTGGCGGTAAAATGATGAATGAGCTGAGCTCTTGAGGCTTCGATGGGTTTCTCGGCGTTGAGATTGATCTGGGAATGATGGTGAGCGAACATTACTCCTCGCCTGCCACGTCACTTTGCGTGAGCAGGTGTACCCACTCAAAACCAAGGATTAATGAATGCAGTAAGCTAAATACAGCTAGCTAGCTCCACGAACAGTAAGCAAATCCACCACAGAGTGTTGCTACCTTTAGATCACAAAGAAACATCAACTATTTCCTACTGGTTGGTTCGTGATGCTGCTTCACACACAGCCTGAAAGAATTCCTTCAGAACCGAAAGGCCTCTTGCCAAAAAAGCGGATGTCATTCAATTGGGGGTATTCGGCTGTCTGCTAAGTACGATTATCCGTTAAGTTCGCGTCCCAAAAGCGCGCGTTGGCAAAGTCAAGACGATGATGAAGGCGGTGGTGACATGGACAGAGGAGCAGCTGGACCCCACGACGATCGCTGTGCGCTTCCACGCCAGCGGGGGCGACGGCGACAACTACTACGAAGAGCTCGAGAACGCGTGGCAGCACTTCCAGGCGAGAGCGTACGGCGTCGCCGCCGCCCCATTACCAGCAATAGCACCAGTTCTGCCAGAAACAGTAGATGACGAAGACCGCGCCACCCAGTCACCAGCGTCACGGACGCGGCTGTTGTCATTACCGGAAGCGTTCTATGTGCTCGTCGCTGATGCAAAATGGCTCGCTGCGCCCGCATTGTTTGACTCGCACGAGCAGATCTGGTGGCGCTTCTGCAGCGCGTCGGCTCCAGACCAGCGATTCCAACGCCACTTCATCGTCCAGTTCCACTTCCGTCAGCTCGGCTGGGTGCTCAAGTCAGGGCTGAACTACGGTGCCCACTACGTGCTCTACCGCAGCGCAGCGAACGAGTTCCACTCCGAGTACATCGTGTACGTGAAGCAGCAGCCGCAGGAGCAGCTGCCCTGGGGCGTCGTGCAGGCGCTCACGCGCGTGGCGGCGGACGTGAAGAAGACTGTGCTGATCTGCGACGTGGCATGTGAGGAGCTCCATCCAATGGGCGGCGCTAAGCGTAACGTTAGTGATCTTACCACAAGCACTATCACCACCTCAAGCAGCACACTGACAAACGGCAAGTATCAGTTCTACGACCAGGAGTTCTATTTCACGGCCGTCGCGATGCGCTTCTGGGACGTCAGTGGCTCCGACTCGCAGGCAGGAGGAGAGCAGCAGCAGAGCTTTGCGTTTCAGTCCCAGCCAGTGCTCCTCAAGAAGAAGCCGTATAAGAAGAAGGGTATTGGTAATATAGGAAAGCAAGCAAGAGTTGACAAGTGATCATAGTAAGCCGTATTTAAATGCCAATGGAAAAGATAGTGGGGTGTATGTATTAAAGAGACATAGCATGGGGCGCTTATTGTGCTAGTTTATCAAGTGAATTAGCCCAGGACGAGCTTCTCCATGAGCAGACCAGCGGAGGCGCCCAGCACGAGCCCGAGGTTGAGAAAGAAACTCGTGAACGGACCTGCGAGCTGCTGCTCATCCGTGTGCACGCTCTCGTTCACGAAGATGATGGTGAGCGTGCCGATGTAGCCGTTCGTGTGACCCAGGATCGACACGAAGAGCACGGACCACCAGTCACTCGTGAGCCAGTACCCTTTGACGATGCTGACGATGACGGGGATTAGCAAGAAGCGACCCAACACGACGATCCAGATGTTCTGCGGCGTGAGCCCGAAGCGATGGCGCACCATGAAGCGCCCCACGCAGTCCCAGATCGAGAAGATCGTGAGCAGGATGAGCGACCACCAGCCGTTCTCCTGCAGTGAGGGAAAGTTGTACGTCTTGATCTCCGTCACGAGCGGCGGCCAGAGCGACAGGCTGCACACGAACACGAGCGTGATCAGCAGCTGCAGGTGGAACACCTTCTTGAGCACGGTCCATTTGGTCGGTGCCGTGCCGTCCACCGATCCGTCGCTCTCGGGGTTGGAGCCTTCACTCTTTTGCTTTGAGTTGACATCAGCGAGTAACAAATGCGACTTCTCGGTCAGCTCAACACCTTCGTCGAGCTTCGAGAGCACATACTTGTTCGTGATCTGCAGACTCATGACCTTGAAATACGCAAAGATGCAGAGCGCGATCGTCAGCGCGCCGGTGTAAAAGTAGATCAGCGTCGACAGCACGAGCTCGTTCGTGGGGAACACGAGCTTCGTGAAGTCGCGGTAGAAGCTGCCGATGAGCGAGCTGAGCCCCACGCCGAGCTGGAAGCTCTCTTGCACGCGCAGCGGGTACTGCGACACGAGCGCGATCGTGGAGCTGTCGATGAGCGCGGTGGCGATCGCCACGACGGCCGTGCCACCCAGCACCGCGACCGCATTCGCGCTCTCCGAGGTCAAGAAGAAGTACGACGTCGGGATGAACGCGAGCACGACGAGCTGGCCGAGAAACCCTCCGACAATGCGACCCGTGTACCAGGGCTTGCCCAGTAGCACCACGATGAGCGCAAGGAACGCCAGGTTCGTGTACATGAACGTGGACGTGAGCGCGAACTCGATGTTGTAGTCCGGGAAGAGCATCTTCCAGTAGTCCACGGGCTGCGTGAGCGCCGAGAACGGGAACAAGTAGCCGATGCCCACGAGCATGAACAAAAAGCAAGCGAGGTGTTCTTCGCGCGCTTCCTGCTCGCTCAACACGACGCCATCTTCCAGCGAGTGACTCAGGCGCTGGATGGTGGTGGCGGACGGCGCAGCCGCCGTGTCGTAGCTGAGTTTCGAGCGCGAGAGCGACGGCGTCTGCGGCAGCGGAGACAGCATGCTGTGCTCTGTGTGCTGTGTGTGGGGGCTCTCCTGTGGGCGGTGCGGCGGATGAGGAACTGGCAGATCAACGATCAGGTCCTGGTCTGACCTTGCTTACCTGCGACTTGCTTCAGAATAGTGAATGCGTGAATGAATGTGGGCGGAGCATCCAACCACTGTATATTTAGGGCAGTGTCCTGCAAGTCAGCT
Source organism: Globisporangium cylindrosporum (assembly GCA_038050675.1). Lineage (NCBI taxonomy): Eukaryota > Oomycota > Peronosporomycetes > Pythiales > Pythiaceae > Globisporangium > Globisporangium cylindrosporum. The sequence goes on from JALBZD010000009.1 coordinate 124,690, forward strand.
GGGTGACTAGAATGCGAATTATACAAAACAAGGTGGCAGAGATTAAGAAAAACTGCACGAGTTAAATTCCCTTTGAACCTATATTTGATGCGGAATTTTGGATATTGTGCGTGTTTTTGAAATGATAGTGAAGAATGATGGGCACTCAACCCATCTCTCAAACGCTTTGATTCTTTATTGCAAAATCACAATGCCCTAGATTTATTCAATTCAGGACGAGCTACACTTTGTCCACTCGATGTTGGGCAAACCCTATTTCAACTATGTCCTAAAACAAAACATTGATCATTCAGGACTGCACAATTGTCGCTAAGATCACCGGGAATCATCTGGCAAATTTCGATCTCAAACGATACTGCGGCGCCCGGCCTGACCTTTGACTCACATGTGATGCATAACCGTTTAGCAGTTGAGCAGTACAACAGTGCCGATGTCCAAATCACCACGAAAAAATAAGAGTGAATAACCACAATGGGAAGTTTCGACACAGCACGTTGGCGTCAAGCGCGAGTCGCTTAATGCTGGTGCAGATGCTTCATGACAAGGACCATAATACGGATCAAATCATTTTGTGGGTTGGGATTTTTCCCTGCCCTCGGTGCCTTTTTAGTACACACTTTATGGGGATTATTTGCTAGTCAATATTGGTTCGGCTATTTATCATTTCACAAAGCAGCAAACACAATGTGCAATTCCGATGATGAAGGTCGTCAATCATGCAAGCAACGTCGAGGACCACTCACTTGTTCTCTTCTGCACACGCACATGATGGATGATTTGCCCAGATGCAACTAAAGTCAGCTTTGAGCTTTCATAGTTTTGACGGTTTCTTCCAAAAACAATGCAGAGATTAAGATATTGGTTGGTGACAGTAAATATATACACCCAACTGCCATTTTTTATAGCGCCTTAATAAGCATTATTAACATTTTCACAAGCGAGATGTGATACGTTCGAGTGAGCGCAAGCTGCAATGGGCGACCTAGTTGCAGACAATAATCACATCGGGAATGGAAGTACTACCTTTGTCTCATAATTGTGTGCCACAAATGTTCCATTCTGATGCCTTGAAGCAACTATTTGCTCTCTTCCAGAACCGAAAGCGTCATTGCAATCCCCTCGCCACGCTCTCAACGCTAAATTTAAAATACATTATATAACACAGCAAACGAAGGAAATAACACACACTTTTCAAGCCAAAAAATGTCCGTTCTTACAAAAAGACCCGCAGTGGGCGCAATCTTTGGCGAAAATAACGATGCGACCCACGTGCGTAACCTCCACGCTGTTGTGAATCATATACCCTATAATACATGTCATAGGCGGACCCAATGTACCTTTGACATGCATTCCGTAAAAACGGAAGCAAAGGCAAGCACTGGTGTGGCCCACATTAAAAATCTTTTTTGAAATGCGTTTTGGAAGTGATGACCAAAACAACCGTTTATACCAGCATTTGTCGATGCTCATTCGAGTCTCATGGTACCTTCGCGATGTTTTCGTGTGCACACAGACAAGTTGTGCGTAATGCGAGTTGACTGCAGTGTGATATACGAGGGGTAAAGGACTAGCATGGGGCTTCAGGTTGATCCGGGAGTAGTGTGGAACAACAATGTTTTTATTTACATTAACCACCAACAACAATGTGTGCAGACAAATCGACAACATCCTGGTAATCATCAAGCGTTATTTCACATGTGTAAGGGGGTGCTGTTCACAACAGTCCCCTGACACGGCTTGCACGCTTGTGCGTCTTGGAGGAAGCATCCCGACTTAGAGGAAAGGAATCTTGAGTGTTTGAAGGCAAATTTGCAACTGAATTGAAAAGCTGTTATGGTTCCTGTCGCTACTCCTACTTAGCCTCAAGGGCTTCTAGAGATTTTATGGCTAAAACCTACACATGCAGATATAAACCTACTAACAGAGGGCGGGGGCATCGAGGACGCTTTTTTTACCCTATGATATTATTACATCAATCGATTTGTCTTGATGAGACGATTCGATTTCAGAATCATTTGGGGATTTTGATGGAGTAGATTTTG